>PVKM010002182.1:0-44095 GCA_004027735.1 Carollia perspicillata | reverse complement strand
GATCTGACTTTTCTTTATGAAAATCCTGTAGTAATTAATGACTTTCAGGAGTAGTTGAGAGACCAAAATCAGGAAATGTAAATATGTTCAGCCATGTTTCTCATAGCCTTAGCACACCAAACGTCATATCTAAGACAAGTTTTGATAATATCCCTTAAAATTTCCCCTAATCATGTATTGATAATGCAACACAGGAGCAACATTTCAACAACCACGATGTTTTCCCTCTTTCTCCAAAGGACTGTTTCCATGGAGAAACACAGGTATGTTTTATAATTCCCTTTCATTTGCATGTTACAAGTGCCAGGACCTTGGGCTGATTTCTGCTTTCTCTGCGTGTCATGGCTCCCGTGTTTGGGTAGGGCAGCCCCCACGAGGTGAGGGAGTCTACCTGGGAGGCGCCGCATAAGCAGCAACACCTCCTGCGTCCAGGTCTGCTGGGGAAGGACAGCTTCGGGTCATGAATTATCCAAATTGTCAAAGGCGTATTTTCAAATGCTGGCGTTGGTGAAATCATCTTAGATGGAAAGAGTTCTAAAAAGCATTCTATCCTTTTTTCTCTCTCTCTCTCCTCTGGACCATTGTCATGGTTTGGTGTAGGTGTCATATTTAGAATATTAATGATACTAAGAATTTGCAGACTATTTGCTTGAACCTGAGCCATCCCAGGACTGCCTTCCTAGTTGGCCATCTCACACTCCTAATCCTCTTATTTTATGTGACTACACAGTTTTATTTTCTGATAAAATGTAAGTATAGTTTTAATTTTAACTATTTTTTATTTTGACATGCAAAAAAGCTATTTATATTTAATGTATGCAACTTGAAGAATTTAGAGCTACATATACACATGTGAAACCATCATCTCGATCTCTGCCATTAAATATCACCTCCAAATCTTCCTCTTGCCCTCTTATTTATTATTTTTATTTTTATTATTTTGGTATAAGAACGCCTAACATAAGATCTGTCCTTAGTCTCCAATAGATTATGTTTAATGATAGACCCTGTGCTATATAATAGCTCTCCAGGGCATACATTTTGCAAACCCAAACTTTTTTACCCTTTTAGTGATACTTCCCCATATTTTCCTCCCATAGCAAATAAGGACAATTACATGTTCTGTTTCCCATACTTTAATTTTCTCTCTGAGTTTGACTATTTCTTATTCCTCCTATAAGTGGTGTCATGTAGTATTTGTTCTTCTGTGTCTGAGTTACCTCACTTAACATAATATCCTCCAGGTTCATCTATGTTATCACAGTGGCAGTGTTTGCTTATTTTTTAAGGCTGAATAATATTCCTTTTAAAGTATATGAATACTGTATCTTCTTTATCCATTTATTGATGAATGGATGCTTAGATTTCTTCCATTTTTAACTATCATGAATAAGCAAATAGATAAGAATAATGTGCAAAATGTTCTAAAATGTTTTAGACTAGTGCTCCTGCCTTTGTTTGGTCTGGGTATCTCTGATTTATAGCCATCTCTATCATTGATACCTACATCATCTAACAGCTTCTCCAATATTACCTTCAACCTTCCTTTACCAATCACTCCATGCCCTTATTTTGGTTGCTTCTTTCCTCCCTGCCCCGAAACCAGAGGAAAAGTGCACCACCAGTTACGACTCATCTACAGGTCATTTACCATATATCCACAGGCTTCTAAGCTGTTATTATTGAGTCTACTCTCTGATCTCCCAATTCTCATGATTTTACGATTTTTCTGATGGTGGGTAAAGTTTCAGAGAAGCAGAATTATGTGTCCCATTTCCCATACTTCAATTTTCTCTCACATGACTCTTTTTTGACACATTGCACTTTATTACTCCCTAAATCAATGGGTTCTGGTATCAGATTTTCTCACACTTAATGTAGCACAATGTACCCTTCTAGCACCATGGGGTTGGGAGCAAAGGCAACAGAACAAATCAACACAATGACATAAAACTGTACATGGGCAAAAATCACATCTCCAGAAAAATGCACCTGGACGCCATGGCGGCCCATATCCATTCACCTTTGCCACTCCAGTGTGCGTCACTTGATACACTTGAAGTCAGGGTCACCCTTTGTTTCAAGCTGTTGGCACCAGGTTTATTTACTCTTAGTTTTCTACTAGATGTTTCTGACTGTACATGTTTTATCAGGGACTCTTTATTTTTAAAGCACAAATCTTTTTTATACGTATTTCTAAGTCTGGGCCCAAATACATACATGTTCTGTATGGAAGCTTGCTGTGTTCATTCACACTTGGTAAACTTTGTTTCTCTGAAGTGCCATCATGTACCCCAGGCCATCGTGTGCTCTAGTCTTTTTCTAGTAATACCCCGCAGTATTCTTTTCTGAGACTCGCAGTTGTTTTTTTCTGTTGTGTGACTTAAAGACAAGCCTTAAGTCTTCAGTTCTTCAAGTATTCCCAATATTTTTTGCCCGATTGCATTTTATGTATTTTAATCACTTTGAATACATTAGGTACGTGCCATGCTGATTATTCTGTCCAATTTCTAGTACTAGTCTCAGCCTGGACATTTTATTCTTCTAGTTTCTCTTTCTCACTTATTTCACACTCTTTCTGTTTGTTTGTTTGTTTGTTTTCTTGTCTTTACAGTTTTTGGTAGGACATGCTGTTTGGGAGCAGAATTGTTGTAGAAAATGATCCTTGTAAAATATATCACCTTTTAGTCATGATAACATTTTGCATGTTTTCAAAAATGCCTTCTGTGTTTAAAGCCATTCCTCACTTAATTCATCTTTTTTTTTCTTGTTTAGACCAGCAATGGTACAAAGTGTAAAAGCACATAGGATGCAAGACACTAACCTTCCCTGTTTCTCATTGTTGTCGTCCAAAGCACCAGTGTCAAATGATTCAATGTATTTATTCCACTTTGATGAACAAACAAGAGCTCCGAGTCTATTGTGTGAGTTTTCACACCAGATTCTGGGGGCGGAAAGATAAAACACAGCTTCTCCAGGTTTCCCTCTGAGGGAAGATCACTGCGTAGAAGGGGCGGAAAGTGCATGAGACCGTCGTTGCCACAGACGTCATAACTATCCTTACGGGGGTGAGAACAATGCGTGGGTAAGTCTGGTAGTGGAGGGTTATGTAAATCAGAAGGGATGAGTGTCTCATTATTCATCCTGAATGTACTGCCACCTGCTTCCATTCCATCTTGCCTTTTTGTTGAAAGATATCCAAGTTTCCGAAGAAAAAGATATGCTTGATTCTAACTCAGGGACCAAAATGGTGTCATTGAAACCAATTTACAGATTTACTTATACCACTTTTGTTGCTCTTGCCTTCTCTCTTTCATTTACTCGGGAGCTGCATCAGTTCAACAGCGAGCTCACAGCTTGGGCGGACAGTCTACCTTCTGCCGTCCCCGAGGCTTGCCTGATCCCGGCGTGTTTTTCCAAGAGCGACACGTCTTAAAATGAAAGCCCATTATACCATTTTATGATGAAAAGTAAATAATGCTTAACATGTTTCATATTCATCAGAATAATTTCCTTATGTTTCCCTCCTGTGGCCGTGGGGAATTTCTTTCACACGACAACCTGTTCCCTGGCTTCACAAACACCGTCTAGCTCCCGGGCCTTTCTGACATCAGCAGTCTGTTCCATTGCTGCTGAAATAATGCTTTTCAAGGGAGAAAATATGTGCTGCTTTATTCTTTCACTGTTTCATATATAAAGCTCTAATTATACATAGCGGAGATTATACATATATATGTATCATATATATTATATATACACACCTATGTGTATATATATGTATAATATATAGGGGGAGGAGAACTTTCTCAGGTATCATCTTTTTCTTTTCTATTGCCTTGTCAGTCTAACAAAAATGTTTTCAGAGCATAAACTTAGTGCTACTTAGATTCCAGCTAAGGTTCATGCTATTGCCAGTTCACTGAATTGACCTTTACTGGGGAGGGTGTGAGTCAGTCCTATCTTTTAAAACCCAGCATATCATGCAGTGATCAATTCAGTTTTTGTGAACCATCTAGAATGGACTTTGTATCCTCCAAGATGCTTTGAAAAATGATCAACACTACCCATCACTTTATCTTTGGTATTTTATGATCTTTTGAGATGTAAAACATGGTGTGGTGCACACTACATATGAAAAGGCAGCCCTTTATGGTTGAACTTATTACCAAATAACTTAGAAACATCAAGAGTATAATGCTGACTATTCTTTGGCAGATTTTTTTCATAATGAATATATGTGAATTAGTTACATTATTGGCAGGGCCTTAAAAGGGCTGTAATTTAGAGGTTAGACATGTCTTGCATTGTAGGCTTTGGAATAGCATGCAATGAGGTGAACAGTTTATTATGAAGTTTTAACAGAGTTATTAAGCATTCAGAAGACTGATTCCTTTCATGCCCTTGATAATAAATTCACTTTTCTCATACAGTCAATTCACTTGAGATTCATCATCTCCTCATAAACCTTGTAGTAAATGTTTAACCTCAGATTTCAAATGCTATCGTACTTTTTATAATAATAAATATTATCCCTGTGGGATTGTGAATTTGGTGATCATACATAGAGCTCTAGTTAGAGACCTTACCGCCCACATGCAATATATGAAGGTCTTGTTAAAGTATTTGATTACCTAAATTTATCAAAATTATTTTAATTATACATATACACCTTGCATTTCTATGCACAAGGATGAAGTTTTTCTAGCCTCAATATGATTAACTCTTAAAGAAAATCATGATTGAACAAATTCTTGAAATGTAGCCTTTGCTATGTTTTAGTAAGTGAGGGTGAATTTTACTGTTGGATATTTTAACATCTAATAAATTCTATGAACATTTAAGAGTATTTTGATTTGAAATAAAGTTGTTTTTTTCCTTCCTTACTTCTAAAAAGAATGTCACAATTCTGGCTTCTAACACAAAACCTGAAGCTTTAGATAAACTTTTTGGTTAAGGTGGCAAGAAAATAATAACCAAAAAATGCCTGGGTAGCATTCTTATATGGTCTAAGACTTTCATGTACATATGGAAGTCTTAGACCATCAAAAGAAATTAATATGTAACCTATGTTATTCAAAATTAATCCTTTTAATGATGATAATATTTACAAAGTCTATAAAACAAATGCCCTAAAGTTTACTACATATATAACCTAATTTATAGATAAGCAATTACAAAATGTGAGAAATAAAGTTCAATTCAAAACATGTATACCTTGAATGCTTAATGAATGCAAGCACTGATGAAATGCTGTATTATAATGAAATCAGAGGTGACCCGAGATGCGAGAATAGCACAATCGTATTTTATTAAAACACATGAAATAAAAAAGGCAATAAAATAAAGGTTTTTATCTTGCTCTTTCTCTTTGTTTAATGTAGATTTCCAGAGGGCCTCTGTGTCACAGCCAGTCAGGGACATCCTGACGGCATCCATCCTGGCATTAAGTGCCCATGACAGCAAGGGAAGGGAGTGCTGTAGTGTCTCACACTTGCAATTAAAGACTCTCGCTCAGAAATGACAGATGTCATTTCCACCTGAAACTCACTGGCTAAAATAATCCCATGGCTACTCCTCACTTGATAGGAACAGGGACATGCAATCTTCTTATGAACTCAGAAGGAGAAAAAACTCCAGTGAGTGCCGGTAACATCTGCCATACACACAGAATCAATAGACTCCATCCTAGAAGTTAATCAATCCAGGCAAACATGGACATGAAAGCAATCTCTGAATCATTCATGTGAGGATGTACTTTTTAATGACAGTAAAAGGGACAAGGAGACAGTTCATTTTGAACTTAACCCTCACAAAAAGATAATTTTAATGAAAAAGAAAAGGTAAGCCTGAGGTGAAAATATGCATTCCAGATGGAGACAAAGATACTTGAATTTTCATGGTCTTGTTGTTGCCTCGGGAGATGTATCTTTCTTTCTTACCAAGACAGACAGTCTCTGCCACCCCACTGTGCTGCTTTTGTTTAAAAGCTGGCATCAGTGGTTCCTTTCACTTTATCAAAATGATGATGCCATTCTCAGGTAGAATGTATATTTCAGACAGCAGCTTTTAGATAAAACAAATATTGGGGAACCAATGAACTATAATTGGGAGTCTCTATGTCCATGATTCTATTGTGCTGTTAGTCATTTTCTGGAAATTAGAAGCTATTTAGATGGATAGTAAAGACTTTTAACCTGAATTGAATCAGACTTGCCCCCAAGCAATCTATAAACTCTATGATTTTTCTCTTTAAGAGATCAGCATTTCCTTTCCAATATCTCTATTAGCAACATGTATACATGTAAGACATTTGACTTCAGACACAGAGTGTCAGAGTTGAAAGTGTCAAGGGAGAGACACTGCCTTTGGCATTGCAAAGCAGCAGAACAAGAGAGAAAAACTGACATGTGGTGAATAGGATTGTGCGCAGCAGATACGAAGGATCCCATTTGAAGAGTAAGGAGCAATCGGAAATGATGGCAAAAGAAATGATGGGGAGGCCCCACGGTAGAGAGTGTGAGTACAGACTGTAAGAAGACTGCCTAAGCTTGACTCTCAGCTGTCATGACCCTCTCTCTGCATCTCACTTCCTTCATCTGTAAAGCGAGGACAGAGTGAGGGCTCAAAAAGAGAAGTGAGGATAACCAGTTTTGTGTAAAACCACCTACACGCTATGGTGCTTTTGGGTTCAAGGGTATAGATTCAATCTCCAGAAATCCATGTCATTTTACTGCTTGCTGCCTAAAATGCTTCCACATCCAGCTTCAGACTTTAATACCCATTAGGATGTACTTCTCTGTGAGCAGATAAATCATGATTAGTCAGTGATAAGTGAGTCTTTAATTTTCCTGAGAGGGATTTAGACAAGGATAGAACCAAAGATTCAGGGTATTGAGGATGACAAAAAAGTTTAGGGCAAATGCTACTAAAAATAGGAATAAGACAAAATGAACAAACAAAATACAATGAGTTCAAGAGAAGAGAGTTGGTACAAGTCAGAAAATGAGGTTAGGGGTGCAAGTTTTGCTAACCCACCAAATACACCAAAAGCAACTGGAGATGAAGAGTTTCAACTCTAGCATGGTATCTCACACTTGTTTCTGTTACACACTGCTAACCAGGTCACTATATTTTATTCACTTGTTCATTATTACAAATATTATTGTTGTGCATCTCCTGGTGTATAAAGTTTTTTTTAAACTAATATTCATGATTATTGTCTCAGGATAAGTGATTACTTTTTATCTTATTATTTTCTCAATTGTCATGTTGGGCTGATGTATAATATAAACATCTTTCTCTACTGCATCTTTTTCCTCTGACAGATGTGTTAATTTTTCTCCCAAAATGTAAGTTTGGGGGCCTCAGTATACGAGGTATGTTTGGAAAAAGTCCAGCCACTATTAATGTAATGTGAATGGTTTGTAGCACATCATAGTGTGAACAATGACGACTTCACTGTACTTGTCAGAGGGAGAGGTAGATGCCCTCAAGTGAGCATGTGTACTGTGTGGCTGTCACATTCAACATGTTTGAGTGAGTGGAGCAATAAATCTGCATCAAATTTTACATTAAGATTGAACATTCTTCTGCAAAAACTATTTTGATTATTCAGAAGACTGCAGTGATGCAGATCCCAGCTCGTGGAGTCCGCCACATTCTGGATGAGGTATGAGAAATTCACACGGACTACTGAGTCCTGTGGAGGAAAAGAGACAACATGGCTTTTCTCTCAAGGGGAGAAAAAGCCGCAGCTTCCACCATGACAGGACTTTATTTCTTTTTTCTGGGCACATTACATTATGGTCCTCATTTACAATGTACGGGTTCACTTTAGGTGGTTACTTTTTACAGTAAACAAAGGAGCCCATTCCACTAATCACATCACAGAAGACAGATATTTGCAAATGAAAAGGGAAAAGTAGTTGAACTGGTTACACTCATCCTTGGAAAGTTTAGCGTGGATTTTAGGAAGTTACTTTGCAGTAAATGTTTGCTGCCTCAATTCAGGGTAAGGGAGTTCTAGCAAAAGCAAGTCTCAAAGCAGCCTACGTGTATTGCAGGCCTGATTCCCCATGAGAGAACATATCCTTGGGTGTGGGTCCTGTGTATTGGACCTTGCTTTCAACTGTGAGCTGGGCCTACACCACACAAATGGTCTCCTACACTGACCATTGGCAGTTGCCAAGCTATTGGCAACTGGTGATCGGCAGCTTCATCATGACAATGCCCCCACTCATGGATCATGTCTCATGCAGAGTGATTCGGTGAAATGTAGGATCACCCAGTTGACTCAGCTCCCTCCTGCAGCCTAGATTTGGCACCCTGCAACTTCTGTTTTTTCCCAAAACTAAAATCACCTTTGAAAGGGAAGAGATTTCTCTTTCAAAAGGGAAGATTTCCCTTTCAAAAGGGCAGAGATATCAATAAGATTCAGGACAATACAACAGGGCAGCTGATGACAAATGGAAGAACTGTGTGAGGTCCCAAGGAGCCTACTTTGAAGGATACTGAGGCATCATTGTCTTATGTACAATGTTTCTTGTATCTTGTATCTTCTTCAATAAATGTCTCTATTTTTCATTTTACATGGCTGGATATTCCTGACTTCCATATTCCAATCTCATGATCCAAGGTCCAATCCATTTACATGACTTCCGTATTCCAATCTCAATGATCCAAGGTCACAGAGCCTCCATGATGGGCTAAGGTCTCCCTCATATAATCATGTGACCAGAGGAGCTGGACCTCATATAATGAACAGGTTTTGATTTGTCTTTTTATTTGGTTTGTATGATATTTAAAACAACAATATAATAAGACATATTAATCTTTTTATATGTAAATGTTGCTGGATAAAAGGTTCTTTTTAAAGATTTTATTTATTTATTTTTAGAGAAGGGAAGGGAAGGAGAAAGAGAGGGAAAGAAACATCAATGTGTGGTTGCCTCTCGCGCATCCTCTATGGAAGACTTGGTCTACAACCCATGCATGGGCCCTGATTGGGAATCGAACCGGTGACCCTTTGGTTCACAGGTCCATGCTCAATCCACTGGGCTACACCAGCCAGGGTGAGAAACATTAATTTTGATTGCAACAAAAAAATTTTGGCAACTAGATTGTTCATGTACTTGTGTTATTTGCTTGACACCTGTGTACATAAGAATTTTTTATTATTTCACATTTCTGCCGGTAAATCACTATCCCTAAGGGTGAGAGATTGCTACGTAAAGCACCTATTCACAGTTCTTTTCCATTGACTAGACTGTAAGTTCCATGAGAATGGTGGACACAGCTGCTTTGCCCATCACTAAATGCTTACTTTAGCAAGCATCTAGCACATGGTGAAAACTAAATAAGTATTTGTTGAATAATTTAATTAATTAATCTAGGCTGATTCGTATTTGTTTCTACTATATATTTTGTCTTAAATTCTGAAAAGATATATGCACGTTTCCTATTTCTGTGTTCATATGCTAAGTATAAATAAAAAGTAGAAAAAAGGACCCTAGATACCTAGTTCTTGCCACCATATTACACAAAAAGCTTTTATAAGATGCTAAATTATAGTGAAACTAACATTAAGCTTAAAAATGTGCTGAAATGTTTATCCAGAGGAACCCAGTAAGTTCTTTCTTAACTTACTCACCTCTGGGACCATGGTTCCACGGAGCCTGGGTAACAACCTTCTCCCCATTGCTATCTGCAAACACCAACTACTCACTGATCTGTGCCAGTCCTACAGACAGCACCTTGAAACATCCACTTTTCTCTTGCCAGGTTTCCCACACCTACTTTTTCTCAACTAGATTAATTTTCACATCCCTTCTTACCTGGCTAATTACTAAGCACTATTTACAACTTGGTATAAGTATGTATTATCAGAGGAACCCTTGGTGACCCCAAACCCTGGCTGACATCCTAACTGCTGAATCTCCCAACGATTACCCCGCACGTACCAATTTTCACTTTGTTTTGGACTTTTCTGAATATTTGCTTGCCTCCCCAGTTAGCCTATTCACTTGCATTGTGCAGTGAGAATGTTAGCCATTATTATGTCCCTGGTACCTTTGCATAGCAGCTGATATTAATAGCGCCCAATAAATATCAAATGACAATGGATGAGGCACATTGATGTCCTATGTTGTATTACCTCCAGAGGTACACTATCAATTTAAATGTTCACCCTGAGATTTATAGTCATTGTTAATCAATGCCATTCTACTGGGTAAAGCCTACATGTGAAGGTAAATCGTCCCTGAGAGAATATTATCTAGACACACAACTGGGAAAATGAAATACTGAATCTGATATATATGCAGGTAGATTTTGAAGAGGATTGTTTAAGTGGAACTATAGATTAATTCTTCAGGTAATTCTTTTTCTCCCAGTTTTTATATTCAATTGATATTGACACAAAACATCTGTAAGCTGAAGGTAGGCATGTGATGGTTTGATACGCGTATAGATTGCCAAATGATTACAGCATTAAGGTTAGTTAACCCTTTCATCCCCTCACATAACTACCATTTTTCATGTGCAGTGATAACATTAAAGACCTACACCTTTAACTACTTGGAGCTACATAACTCAACAATGGTAATTACAGTCACCGTGTTGTACATTGGATCCCCTAACTATTCTCTCTCATGGCTGCATGTGCACCTTGACCATCGAGTCTCCATTTCCCGCATCCCAGACCTTAGCACCAACAATGTACTTTTATATTTCCATGAGTTTGCTCTTTTTTTTTCAGATTCCACATATAAGTGAAAATACACAGTATTTGTCTTTCTTTCTCTGACTTATTCACATGGCATAGTAAGTACTTCAGGGCCCATCCATGTTGTTGCAAAAGGTGGGGTTTTCTTTCTTTTTAATGGCTGAATTATATTTGTAAATGGGGATCTACACATATGTCACATTTTCTTTGTCTGTAGGTGTTCACCTGTTGATGGACACTGAGATCGCTCTCTACTGGCTACTGAGAATAATGCTGCAATCACACGGCGGTTCAGTTATCTCTTTGAGATAGTGATTTCATGTCTTTCATATATACGCCCAGGAGTGCATTTGTTGGACCATATAGTATACCTAAATTAAATTTTTTAAAGGATCTCCATATTCTTTTCCATAGTGACTATCCTGATATACATTCTTACTAATAGTGTGCAAGCCTTCCCCTTTTTTCTACATCCTCACCAACGTTTGTTTTCCCTTGTGTTTTTTGATAATAGATGGTCCAAAAGGTTTGAGGTAATATCTCATTGTGGTTTTAATTTGCATGTCCCTGATGACTAGTGATGTTCTGCATCTTTTCATGTGCTGTGTGGCCAGTTGCATCTACTCTTTGGAAAATGTCTATTTAAGTACTCTGCCTATTTTTCAATCAGTTTTTGTTTTCTGCTATTATTTATACCCAATTTGTTGAGAGTTTTTTGTCATTAAATGATATTGTCAAATGCTTTTTTTTTTCATTAATTGAGATGATCATACAACTTTAATCATCCATTCTATTAAGATGGTGCATCACATTTATTGATTTGCTCATGTTAAACCATCCCTGTATGCCAGGGAGAATCACTGCTTGATTATGGTGTATTATTTTATTGTGCTTTTGAATTGTGCTTTTGGGTAGGCCAGGAATCTGGGTCTGTGTGTTCCATTCTCATGCATGTAGGCTGAAAGCCTGGGTCCATGTTGCAAGCCTTGTATTGGTCCTAGCCAGGAAACTGGGTTCATGGATGTATGCCTGGACCCAAGGTTTACGTAAGCTGATTTAGAGCTTGGGACCATAGGAGCTTCCTAGGCCTTGAGAACCTGTTAGGGGTACGATTCCAGGCTCCCAGAGCCATAGAAGCCAGCAAGTGCTGGGTGAACTAGGATCCTGGGGTGGCAGAAGCCTGCTAGGAGCTTAGTGCTTTGGACGCCAACCAGTGCTGGCGTGAGTTGAGACAGTAGGTTTGTGAAAGTTGCTTGGAGCCTGGGGCCCCAGGAGTCACCCAGGCCCCAGGAGTTGGCTGGCACCATAGTTAGTAGACTGGAAGCCTGGGAATGCTAAAGTCCTCCAGAGACCCAGTGTCATAGAAGTTACCTGAGGCTGCAGGAGCTGACAGGTGCCAAGGTGAGCTGGAGGACTGGGTCCACAGGAGCCCACAGAGAGTTGCTGGGGCCATGGGAGATGGTGCGGTACAGGAGCAGGTCCTCTCTGAGGTCCACAGTGAATTCAGGTGCTCAATTCCCTATCTTTCACCCATGGGACAACTGTCTATCTCTGCACTGAGCTGTCTGAACTTGGTGTTAAGTGTCACGGGGGGTAATGTGAATCTATCTTTTTTACCCTCCTTAATACATCTTGTCTTATTTCTATGCTCTATCTGGGTGCTATAATCCCTTACCTGGAATCCTTAGCTCCCATAAATATATTTTCATGTGTGGATAGTTCTATAAACTGATGTTGGGGGAGGAGCGAAGATGAGTGCTAGAAACTTCTATGCCGCCATTTTGCTGATGACTCCTCAGATAATTCTCGAGGAAAAAAACATTATCAAGACATAAAAGTATTGCAATTAATAATATAATTGATGCAAGTATTCTTAAATTAAAGGATCCAAATAAGCAACATATATATTAATAACATGAATATAGTAGTGCTTTCTAAAAAGTAATGGAAAATGAGGTTCAATGAATGGGAATTTTTCCCATATCCTAATAATCAAATAATTGAAGATATATTTTAAGACAAAGCACTTATGCTTTACAGTGGATAAAACAATGTAGAACACCTGTGATTGTGTTACCTTCCCTCCAACTCAGAGATCTTATGCACTAACTGAAATAATTACTGTAGGGAATATAAAGCAGTCACTCTCTGTTTCACAATATGATGTGCAGTGATTGCATAAGAGAGTGTAAGCATCTTTAGGGAATTGAAAAATTCACTTTTTCACCCATTACAAATAGAAAAATATCTAAGCAAGAATCTGTATATAAAGTGCATAGAACATTGTCCAGTGTAAGAGATAGTAGCTTTTAGTATTAGTATTTATCATGATCATCCTTATTGTTATTATTATTATTCTTTTCTTTTTGATTTGGCTGATAAAACTTGTTCATCCAAAATAACTTATTCAATCACCTAAGGAAATCATGGTTCTGCCAATGAGCAGCCATGTGGCCTTGGGCACCTCAAACTTCCTGGTGTCTCAGTTTCCCTGCTTTCAAAATAGGGATAGCAATATTATTTAACTTATAGGATTGATGGAAAGGTTAAATGAGATAATGTTTATTATCGACCACAGTTTCTAACACATGTCAGTGTTCAAGAAAAGTATTTGGTTATCATTAATATTAGTTTTTCCATTCTTTTTTGAAAAATAGTAGAAAACAATAATGGTAGTAATAAATGGTAGTTATTACTATTAATAGTAATAGCATATTTACTAGCAGAATGAACTGCTGAACCTTCTTAAGGAAGGGATATGGAATTAATAATAGTAGTCATTATTAAGTGAGGTCATGAAAATGGTCATTGTAACCTAAAGACAGGAGGGGTCCAGTAAGGTTGAGTTGTCCCTTTATTACTGCTGTAGAAATTCTCATCCAATTGATGAGGGTATTCTACCAGCAAGAGTATCCTTGTGCTCAGAAAATAATCCCCTAAGACAGACAAATTGTAGGTAACTAAATGAGAGACCTAGAAATGTCAGTGGGGGCAGAAGGCAGCCCAAAGATTTTGAAAAGCAAGAAGTGGGGAAAAAAGTGACAGTCCATGCTGGATGGAGAGGGAAGCAATGCTGTCACATGGGGAGGAGATGGAAAGTGTTTCTGGGAAGTAAAGGCCCACTGATGATATCAGGCAGCTGTGTGGAGCCCGGGAGACCATGAGGAGTGTCAAGACATCAACATGGATAAATTGGAGGTCAGGGGATCACACTGCTCATCAGTCAGTGTCACCGGTGATGAATGTTTCCAGGGGAAAGGTCAGTGGATGAGCGGTGACAGGAGGCTCTTGGAATACTGACACATGATCATTAAACCTGTCCTGTCAGTGAGCAAGGGCCCACATCAAATCAGAGCGGAGATTCCAAGAGTTTTAATAAGCTGAAAATATGGATCAAAATTCAATCTTTCTACCAAACTATTACATTTACATAATTTATATGAAAATGACAACTGCTGTTTCATAACATATTTTGTTTAAAAACATAGGTACATGGTATCTAAAAAAACTGCAAAATAAGCCAACTTTTTTTTGTAATTATTTAGATAGTTCTGATGAAAGAAAGCTTGTAAAGAAAGCTATAATCAGGGAGTTCAATCTGAGGTCAAGAGCTTTTCTGACCAGGTATTAAGCAAGGCTCATTTTTTAAACGGGTCCCTGTCATTTGTGTGAATTGGACTGATTCAGTTTATACAGTCTGAGTGGATGTATTAACTCAATTTCAGATGAAGTGCAAATACATGTTTCAGGCAAGGCACGATGATGAGCCAAAAGGGCGGGAATCACACAGACCCGGTTCTAAGAATCATTATTACTTGTGTAACTCAGTCTAAATTACTTAATTTCTCTGAGGCATGGTTTCTAAACCTGAAAAATAGGGACAATAAACCCTATACAGTATTCTCTGTTATAATTAAACGAATGTGTACAGAGTATCTAATAAATTGTGTTAGGTCAATAAATGTGTGTGGTGAATATGTCTGGAAATCACAGAATTTGGCCTTGTCTCCTTTTAAATCCTAATACTAATCTTATGCACAAAAATCATGATTTCAACGAATATCTATCAAGTCTTGGGTACTTAGGTGCTAGAGATACAGCAGTGACCCAAATAGTCAAAGTCCTAACCTTATAGAACCAGTGAGAGGGAGAGAGATGATAAACAAGCATGCTAATATAGCAAGGTGAGTGAGATGCAGGGTGCCCTCAGAGCAAAGACAAGAAGAATTGTAACTTTAGGAAAATGTAGTCACTTGCAATTTTAGAGGGTGTGGCCATCAGTGAACATATAAGCTGTGCATAAAGACATGAAAACGAGTGAGGGAGCCATGTATACAACAGGAGAAACACAATCAGGCAGAGGGAAGACTCCCTCGAAGGCCTTGAGTTGGGATGTACAAGGATAACAGTGTGGCTGAAGCCAAATAAGCAAAAGTGACTGTCCTAGGGGAAAGGAGCTTTGCTTTGTCCTCTAAGGGAGATGGGAAACTGCTGAAAGTTACAAACAAATCAGTGACAGGGACTGGCTTACTGTTTTAGATACTCTTTTAAACATGTCTTCAGGAATCTCTATTTAAATTTCCCGTAATAACTAAAGAAGGAGTTGCTATTCTTACTGCCATTATCCAGGCAAGGAAATGGAGACACAGAGAGGTTAGGTGCTAGACCAGTGTCACATGGCTGGGTAGTGGTTGAGTTAGGTGTCAAACCCAGGCCAGTTCTGTGACGCCTGCTTCTTTTTTCCATTTTCGGTTGTGTCCATGCTAGTTTTTGCTGTGTCTAATCTACACCCTTGCTCTGTGATAATATTTTCTGTTATTTTTTTCTGTTTTGCAGTCACTATTTTCAGTACATTTTCACATTGTAGCATCTCACTGTGAAACGCTTATTTATTGTAGAATAGAATCTTCACAAATTCTAATCTTCAAGAAATGTTCTTTAGGAAGGTATGATTTTCCTCAGGTTGTCTTTTATTCCTTCCAGCCTGTATTTTTCCCCAGTCTTTTACTTTTCTGTGTCATTTTCCTCTACTTTCCTCTGTTCTTTCCATGGTCCCTCTAATCCTCTCTTCTTTTCTTCTTCTTAAGTTAACTTCTTTCCTTTTTTCCTGACTTCCTATATTTTTACCTTTCTGCTTCTTTTTTTAAATAATTAGGAATTTCTCAAGTATTATGACAAAAAGCACTTAGTCATATCCAGCTCTCCTTTTCTTCTCTGTTTATTCAGTCTAGGACAGAGTCCATCTCATTTTTTGTGGTTCACCACCCCAAAGGATGGTCTCTGGCAGCAAGTGTCTGAAAGCTTATTGGAACTATACCACCTCAGGCTCTGCCCAAAGATCTGTGGTTCTGCTGAATCTGCAGGTCACCCATGGACACATTCATGTCATAGAAACACTTTTCCTGCATAACAGGAGGCAAGGCATAGGGCTTATTAGCCTTAAGATACAATCTCCTTTCCAGATTTACAGCTGCAGGAGGGTTCCATTGAAAAGACAGTCCTATAGCCATCATCACAAAGAAATCTACCAAGATAACAGAGTATGATCCCCCAGCCACTGCCCTCCCCAAAGATCAATGGTCAGCTTACCATGAATATAGATTGTTCTGGGAAAGCTTAAATGTCTGCTTTCAGCAACCCAATGGAACAGAAAGGGAAGAAATGATGACCCAATCTTATACACAGAAAATCCTAAAGATTCTACCAAATAACTCGGTAAAGCTTCAGTGTACAAAATCAACATACAAAAGTCAGATGAATTTCTATTCACTAATAATGAACTATATAAAAAAACTCACTTACAATAGAATAAAAAACAATAAAATAGTTTGGAATGTACTTAACCAAATGAGTGAAAGATTTATATACTGGATGCTATCAGATAATTGATGAAAGAAATTGAAGGAGACACAAATAAGTGAAAGGATATCTCATGCACATGTATCAGAACAATTCATATGGTTACAATACTGATAATATCCAAAGCCATCTATAGATTCACTGTAATCTCTTTGACAATTCCAATGCATTTTTCATGAAAAATAGGAAAAGAACTATCCCACAATTCACAGGGAACCACTGGAGACTGCAAATAGCGAAAGCAAATCCTGTGAAAGAACAAGGATGGAGACACCACACTTCCTAATTTTAAACTGTACTACAGAGCTGCAGTAATCACACGTTATGGTACTGGCATACAAACAGATACACTGACTTGACATAGAACCTAGAACTAAGTCCATGCATACTCAGGCAACTAATATTTGACTATTCCCATGCAAAAGAATGAACTGAATGCAACAGTTCTCTGCCTTGCACCACTCACAAAACTTAACATGGATTAGGGACTTAAACATAAGACCTGAAACCATAAAACTCTTATAAGAAAACATAGGAAAAAACCTCATTGACTTTGGTCTTGGCAGTGATTTTTTGTACGTTAACACCGGAAACACAAGCCATAAAGGCTAAAATAAATGAGATTGCATAAAACCAATAAGCAGGATCTCGTAAAGGTATCTGCTTCCCCATGTTCACAACAGTGTTATTCACAATAAGCGACACTTGGAAACAACCTAAGTGTTTGCACACAGAGAATGGGGACCCAAAATATAATATGTGCACACACACACACAATAGGACACTATTCAGCAATAAGAAAAAGTTAAAAAATTGTGACATTTGTGACAACATGATTTAAACGGAGACACTATTTTAAATGAAATAGATCAGAAATAGGAAGACAACCACTGTATGATTTCACTTGTATGCGGAATCTAAAAAGCCACTTTCATGGAAGCAGAGAGCATAATGGCGGCTGCCAGCAGCCTGGAGGTGGGAGAAAGCAGGATGTGTTGGTCAAAGAATGAAAACATCCCATTTAAGAGGAGCAAGTTCTGAGCCTCTAATGCACAGCATGCTGACTCTGGTATACTTTGGAAGTTGCTACCAGAGTAGATCATAAATGTTCTCACCATAGCAACAGCAAAATGGTAATTATCTGAGGTAAAGAATGTGTTAACTAATCTTATTGTGGTAAACACTTCTCAATACATTTGAGTTTCAAATCATCACACTGTACACTCTGAACTTACGCAATGTTAGGTGTCTTTATAATTCAATAAAACTGGTATGGTGGGGAGAATTTATTTAAAGGAGCCTTTCTAAATAAAAATGGGACCATTTACACCCCCGCTTCCTCATTCTGTACACAGAGAAACATGAATTTCCTAAGTTACACCCCACAGACCGCACTACTAGAATGCTTTCCTTTTTTGCTTTCCTAATTATTTTTTTTCTGGAAGTGCATATTTTAAGGATGTAATAAGCCAGTTACTTCCTTTCTTTAATCCTCTTTTCATTCTAATTTTTTAAATGGAAGTCACTAAATATTCTTAAAACAATATTACTGATGGAAAGGAAGAACACTCTATTCTAAAAAAAATCCATATAGTTCTTCAGTCTCTTGAGACAAGGGCAGAAAATGGAGAAGAAATAATATGTCTTTTCCCTCCTTTTAGCCCAGCTGTGCTTCTTAGGTCACTGCTATCATTAGAGAATCCTTCCAGGTTCTGGCAAAATCCAACTTGGAGAATTAGTTTTCAGTGTTCTCACGGGGCTAAAAGTTGAAATCACTGCCCGAATTTCAGCCTGATACAGGCAACGAACGAGCAACATAATTAACTTACATGCACACACAAACACACGCTCAGATGGAATTCCATCTAACGCCTTTCTACTCTCATGCTCAACACCGTTTAAGCAACATCTCGGGGTGCTGTCCAGCAACATTGGTACGGCCCTTCATTTTACATCTCGCCATCATTTTTGAAGCCACGTCTAATTGCCTTCCCAGGTCTCAGCCACCATAAATACCTACAGATCACTTTCTTTTCCTAAATCTGCATGGTGCAGTCTGGTGCCCTCCGGCTTGAACCCCAGCTGTCTGCATCCTGCTGTGAGTGGGAGCCACCGGTTGCTGGCCAGCTGCAACCTCAGTGAACAGACAAGACCAGCCCATGTCTCTGCTACTGTAAGTTTCAATGGGTTTGTTCATGTGCTGTCCACAAACATAGAAAACACTTACGTTTTCCCAAAATATGTGCAAGTCTTACTTTCATCTCTGTGTGGGGGCCCTAGACTTAGAGTGTGGGGCAGCACCCAGTTTATAAAGTGAGAAATGTTTTTATTTAATCTGAAATAATTTAATTGCATTCATTTTATGTCAAATTTTAAGCCACGATAATATTATTCATAGATTGAAGTCTTGGTTTGCCAAGCCACTATTACCTGCTTTTTACCATCAGGTATTTCACTGTGAGCCCTATAAGCCCTATAGATCCTGAAACAGTCAAGGACTGGAAATAGTAAAGGAGAATTTGGGGGACATTATACCAGCCAAGTTATTATTTTACTTGGAAAATTTGACACGGTCCAACCAAATAGTAATATAAGATGAAACCCATGTGTATTCAACTGCCAAAAAGCCTGTTTGTTTTAAATGGCTTTTATTTCCTCTAAAAACACTCCTGGAATATTGCTTATAGTATAGTCACTTTTTTAATTGTAGTATTTTTAGTTTTGAATGTCCTGAAGGTATCTATAACTAATTAGTCCTCTGAGCATATTGATAAAATTCATTTACATTTCATATTTCTAAAGAAAGGGGAGAAAACCAGTGAAAAGTTGTTCTAGAATACTGTACAAAGAAAATGATTTAAAAATGAGAAAAGAGTCAAAAGTAACCAAATGCTCTATTTAAACTCTTAGTGTCAGTCAATTTTAATATATTCTAGGATAAATCATCCTGTTCTCAAAACTGTGCCCACAGATATTTTTCTCCCTTTAGTAATTGTCTTTTATTTTCCCAGCAATTTAACATGGTGAATATGTTAATATCACTAACAAGCCTTTCTATTATGCCAGACTATCTTTTAAAAGGAACCGGACTGCAAAAGCTCATTCTCAGACCTGTTTATAAATCAGGAAATGCTAGGGGTCAATTCAACAAGCATTTAATGTTAATTAATTAATCCAGCAATAATTATGCAGTGGAAATTCTATGCCAGCCTGTTTGTTAGACTCCAGAGAGTCAGAAATGAAATGGCAGTCAATCTGAGCTCTTTGACATTGGAATGAGATAAGAATATTGATGGTACTGAAGTGGCAAGGCGTAAATATTACTATCATGCATAAAGAATAGATCGGGCCCCTGTGATGCATGCAAAGAAGCAATATTTATTTTTAGTTACTTATTTTAACTAGGGGTAGCTTACAATTTCATAGGGCAGTGATTTTCAACCTTTGCCATCCTATGGCACACATAATTTAACTACTAAAATTATGCAACACACCAAAATTATATTTGTGCCAATCTGACAAAAAGTAAGTATATTTATTTATATGATAACGATAACAACAATAATAATTACCTACCCTTTTTGCGCCAAAGTGACTTTTTAAAAAATCAAGTGCCTATACTTGTATATAAGGATTTCTGGTACTGAGAATTAACTAATCAAATGCAAACTTATTTTGCAACATGACCAATAATATGCAGCTCTACTATATATCTATATACTTATGGGTCGAGACAGGGTGTTCACACCACATGGCTATTGTCGTGTTGGCTGTTGTCATTTTTTTAATTTGGCAATCTGAGGGAAAAGAGGTCAGTGCTCCTACAAAATAGCCAGGTATTGCAAATTTTAAGAATTCTTGTGGTGCACCAGTTGAAAATTGCTACCCTAAGGTAACTTAAGTTCATGCCTTAGTTGAAGATGATTGGAATTTTCCCCTAATAAAACCTATCTCCCTACCAAAGGAGAAAAAAAACCATATTTTTATGACCTAGCCAGTAAATGGATAGCATTTTTATTGTTGCTTTTGCCTGAGAGTGTCAGTATTTTGTGGAAATTTTAGAACAATAGATGGTAAACAGTTTAAGGGGGGAAATCACATTAGTTTGTTGGTCGTTTCTTTTTCAGAAAGCTAATTATCTTATCACATTCTGGTGTGATTATCGACAGGATACATTTAATGCTCTATTAGAGAGCTTTTTCTTTAATGGTATCAATCATCAGCAAATGATTTGGAGGCTGTGTTCATTTCCTATTGCTGCTGTAACAAAACACCACACATTTAGCCACCTAAAAATAACAGAAATGCGCTACCTTAGAGCTCCAGTGGTAAGATGTCTAATGTGGGTCTCCCTGGGCACAAAGCAAGGTGTTAGCAGGGATGTATCCTTCTGAAGATTCTTAGAACCTGCTTTGTGCCTTTTCCTGCTTCTAGAGACCAGCTGCATTTCTGAGTTGCGGGCCATTCCCTTGAATTTCAAAGCCAGCAACGTGGCGCCGTCCAGCTCTCCGACTCTGCTCTCTTCTGTCTCCTTCTGTTGTGGTGACATTGAGCCTGTCTAGATAATGCAGGACAATCTTGTTTTTCAGTCAGCTGATTAGTGAAATTAAGTATGTTTGAGCCCTTAATCCCTAATTGACATGTAACGTAATTAGAGATTCTGGGATTAGGGTATGGACATCTTTGAGAAGTCCTAATTCTGCCAACCACAGAGGTTTGACCAAGAACCTCTGAGTCCCTTCTCTTGGCCATGAATTTCAACTGGTTTTGGTAGACTCTCGGGTACACTATGTATAACTCTCTCTGCTGGGTCGAGGGGGATCTAGGAGCCAAGTACTGTCAGTATTGGAGAAGGTTGGCTTGGTTTTCTATTAAGGCAGCTTTTTTTTACATGGAGTAGTCCCCAAATTAATCTAAGATCCATTTGATATAGGAAGCCCTGTAAAGCAATGGTTTCAAAGTACCATGAAGTGAAGGTAGTGAAGCTTTGTGTCAAGAAAGCTACCCAGTGTGGAAATTTCTAATGTCTCTCCCTTGAGTTCTACTCATGGATATTCTTACTCAATGTACCACCATGACTGCTGTGGTCGATTGGGTAACTGTTTCCAGTTACACACCCCCTTCCATACATTTGAACTGTATACCCATGTCCTTCATCATATGACTATGCAGTGCTTCCTGATGTGTACAAAGGTTGCGTGTCACTGCCCTGTTGATGTTGGACTTGGCCATGTTACTTACTTTGGCACATGACCTATAGCTGAAAATGGCAGTGTATGGGCTAGGTAGCTATACTCTAAGAGGCTCTGCATGTTTCTGCTTATTCTTCTGGGCTCCTGAATTTTCAGTGAAAGCTACACACTCCAGGCAGCCTCTGGTCTAAGGAGAGTGAATGGTACACGAACAGACCTGAGCTCTGCCCATAGTCTACAACCCAGCCGAATGAATCCCTGGCAGACATGTACTCATATGAGCAATGAAAGTATATCTTTATTTCACTAGTCACTGGGATTTTTAGGTTATGTTTACATACTATTATAGGAGGCCATATCTGATTATTACAATATCCAAATTATACTAATTTTTTTCTGTTGATTATATCATTATGGTCTTAGTCCTAATTGTCTTTGACTCCATTATTTTCCTCAACTTCCACATATAATGGCCAACCGGGTCTTATAAATTACCCACATTAAACTTCTCCATTCTTGTCCCTCACTCCCTCACTCACTGATCATCTGCTGCTCCTTTAGTTCTCGTCGGTATCATCTCTCTCCTTGGAAGAGCAGCAGCCTCCTAGCCGGACTGGCTACACCTCAAGAATTTCAGTCCATTGTTCACAATGGATTGTGACCTAGGGTAACCTTCCTAAAACGCAAGTCTAAGGGTGCCAGATCCCTGAATGGGATGTGTAACTGTCTCACTATTCCCTGTATAATGAAGGTCAAACAGCATATTATTAGGGCATCCTCAGCCCTTCATCGTCCAATTTTGGCTTCTCTGATAGCCACGTTATTCTCCCACACATATCCTATGCCCAGGCCCAAGCATTAAGTCTGTCCATCAGAATTCCCCTGATATGTCATACGTCAGTCTCATCTTTGTCTTTTTCAAAGACAAAATTTCCTTTGTTGGGAATGCTCACACTTCATGTATTCATAATAAGAAATTAGGCCCTTTCCTAAGACTCAATACAGAAGTCTTTGCATGAGTAAATATTTCCCGACTTTCTCTCTCCAGGCAAAATCAGATGCTCCATTCTTGGCCCTTAAGAGTCCCCTGCACAGACCATGACTATAGTACTTATTTTATTGTATTCACACCAACAGTACATCGAGAGCCACTGTAAAGCTATGTGCGTGTTATTTGTCATTGTCCTAGACACTTGAACAGTGCCTGGTAGAGAACTGTGTGCATTCATTTCCTCTATTAATAAGTTAAAAAATACTGATGAGAGCCCTGTGTGATGAGCTATGCTTTAGGAATTGTGAGAAAACAGCACATGAAATGAACAAAGGATAAGCACAATATTAAACATATAATATACATTACCTGATTTAATCCTCTGAGTTCTGTGGCATCCTTACTTTACATGTACTAACACTGAAGCTCGGAGAGTCTAGGAAATAGTGATGCTATTCTTCACTTCATTTAACTGTTCTTTCTTCAGTTTTGTCTCCTCACCTAGTATGGTCCAGTAACTGAGCTCTGTGGATGCTGCAGTGACTACCAAAGACATACTTCAATTATTTGTTCTTGTGAAGTAAGTCTGGTAACTTAAAACAGCCATCTTACGTTTGCCCTGGAAATTTTGTGAGGAAAGGAGTTTAGACGATTCATCTCTGATCCACATGGCGACAGTTATGGCTGGAAAATCAACTTCTAAATGGCTTCTTTACTTATGCTTCTTGCCTTCACCCTCCTCTCCTCTCCTACCCCTTCTTCTCTCTCCTTCTCCCTCTCTCCCTCCCTCTCCCTCTAAGACGTATCAAATTCCAGGTCTCTCACTACTGCTTGGGCCTCTCAGAGCATTGCACTTTCTGGAGAGCACGTAAAACTGACCTCTTTCTATCATGCATATCCCAGCTTCGACATCAAGATCAGAGAGAGGCCTTCTATGGACAATTAATCTCGAATAAGCCAGTTACTGTCAATTCTTTCGCCCAGTATCAGTTCTCTACAGAGTTCTTATCAATATCTCATATATGTATTAATTGATTTATTCTTCATAACTTCTATGTGCTTATTCACTTATTCATTCAATAAACTTTTCGAGCACCTACAATATATCAACAACTATTATAGAAGTTAAGCAGACATCGGGGGAGGAAAAAAAGAAGCCACTAACATTCCTGATGGCTTGGAGTACCCCCACTAGAATGTGCATTCCGTAAGAACAGGGATCTTATCCTTCCTACTCATTATTGTATATCCAGAGCCTGGAAACATGCCTGGCATGTCATCAATGCTCACTAAATATTTCTGACTAATCATATGAACAAAATGACAAGGGTGGGGTTGCTCTGCAAAGGGACAGAAGGAATCTGAGGGTGGTATGAGAAATACAGCAGAAGACCTCATTATCGTTTGAAGATCATGGGAGAGCTCCTTGTAGGATTACCACTGAAGCTGAAAATTACAGGATGACGTGAAGTTAGTGACAGCAGCAACATCAGTGGAGACAGGCCTTTCACTGGAGTGATCGACATCCCAATGAGAGACAGTGTATCTGAGACTCAGAGGAAAGGGCAGTGTAATGGGAAGGAATATGCAATTTTCCCTTTTGGGGAGGGTTAAAGGTAGGTTATATAGTCACATTTTTAATATTAAAATCATTGTCGCTTTATTTTGAACTCCTGGCTATTGACATTTTATCTTATAATTATAGAGTAAGATGATATTCATAACCTCCACTGTGCATTGACTTTTCTATAAATGTTTTTTAAATTGATGCTCCCAAATAAATGTTAAACCTGTTTTTGAACAGAACTGAATAGTTATTTTAAAGGCACATCTAGTAATCCTATTTTAGTCATAAATTCAAGGTGTGTTGGAATTTTTCTTAGGATCTTCAGCAGCTCTTTAATATTACCTGGAGGGTGCGAGTTTCAATTACTATCTATCCACAGCCTCTTTATTTGATTCTCATAAGTCCTGCATGGTCTCAGTGATTCTAACACTCAATTTCCTCCCTGTCCTTGGGGTGTCCCCTGTTCTGAAAATATGGCAATCACTCTGACTCTGCTTCTTTCGGGGTGGTAGCAAAAATGGTGTTTCAAGATTTATCTACTTTTGGTTTTGCCTCACATAACATCTCAATAATTTATCTGCAATAAGTTGTTCTATAAATAATGAAGCCACCAGGAAATATACAACATTTATAATTTTGATAAGTAGTCAGATACTTGGTCATGTCCATGAGAAGGTTAGAACTTAAAAACAGAAGTTTTAACAAAACTTTATGTTGCTACATGTGACCTCATCAGATTTGCCATCTTGTATTCCATTAGATGGAAGTCCATCCTCCTGATGTGTTATTTCCTTAGAAGGGTATAATATTAAAGTAGTCCTGGACCCTCCCTGCCCCCTTACTCCTGTGGTGGGTGAGCAATCTAGTAAGTCAAGGAGGAGAGATTAGGTAGGCAGAGCTCAGCCCACTGCCCATTAAGCTTTAGAATCTGCCCTCCAAGAAGCTTGTATTTTGGTCCATTTTTGTTCCTAATGGTAAGCTTACTGGTAAAGTCTTACTATTTGTGGGTGGGGTGCTACCTGACAAGGTAATCCCTAATTCTGGGGAGCAGTCCTGTGTTCTCCTCCCAGTGAGCCATGCTCTCCAGCAGCTCCATAAATGATGCAAATGATGTATCATCTCCATATGACAAACTCCTTTGTATGTATCTTAACTGCTTGGATTGGAGATAGGAATATTATTTATTGAGACCCTTCAAATATCAATATTGTAGGACTGATGTGGGAAGCACATGAAAACATGTTTCTTAAAAGTTCTACAAAACTGGGGTCCATGTTATTGTTTTGCCATTAAAATATTGTGGATTCTCAGGAAAACCATTTGGACTCCCTGAGACTCATTTTTTCCCATCACTAAACTGAGGGAAATGGCCTAAAGTAATGATTTTCATACCCTAAGTTACCCACAATCCCTAGAGGAGAAGCAACTTTGGAGGCCCTATGTCTGCTTTAACAAGGGCAGCCCTATTTGCAGCAAATACTGAGCTTTCCAATAGAACTTGTCAACTCAGTGTTTGAAAACCATTCCACTGGATGATTTCTATTATTTTTTCTCATCGCTGACTCAGAGAGGCTCCATGTAAAATATACATGTGATATCAGGAATCATGCAGCCTTGGGAACAAAGACAGACCTAATGTCAGAATCTTAACTGTAACATACATAAGATGCACAACATTGGACAAGATGTATAACAGAACTGTCGGATGAATGGATAGATAGATACATTCATACATGTCATTGTTGCTTACATTAATTGGAGTAGCATATGGGCAGTTCCTGAAGCCAGAGATTATTAAATAATTACTAAGTCATTCCCATTCTCCCTCTTTCTATCTGTTAAAGGAGAAGCATGTTCAATAATAACATCCAATATTTATGCAGTGCTTTAAACCATTTTACACATGCCTTGTCTCATTTGATTCAGATGATTCTCCTATAGAAGTCCACATTCATTTCCTCCTTTGTTAAAGAGAGGAAACCAGCTCAGTGTTCTGTTCAAGGTCATGTAGCTAATAAATGGCAGGCTTGGGGTTTGAACCTGGGCTCTCCAATGCTGAATCGGTGCTGGTGCCCCTGGACTAATAAGCCAGCTCTGGATGAGTCATACATATTCGGTTTCACTTATCATCATCACTTTTTCTGGTTCAACTCACCCATGAGCCTCCTGTAAAATGAAATTGGCAATTGTTTATGACATCGGCAGCGGGCTGTTATGTCAGCTCATCTACTGAGGCAGCCATTGTGAAATAACATGTGCAGTGACCCTTCATTGTGAAGTCTAGCACCTATGTCATACTTGTCATTGTTCAGCATTAATATCTGCCCTGCTGCTCCTTAAATACACTTTCCAAGAACTCTCACCAAGGCATTTGCTCTCAAAGGGACTTACTTCCAAGTTTTGGAAAATTACAGACTGAAAAGCATACCTTTCTTTGTGTAAACACCATTCTTGATTTTTACTCAAGGTGAAATACTACTAAAAACATAACATTTCAAAGGAGAGTTTTGGATAGCCAAGCTGTTTTCTCTTCAAGGATGCTGCGTAGAGATAATTTTCATTGATTTGGTTACAATAAGCAAAATTCCACTAATAATATAACCAAATTCTGCCTTTTTTCCCTAATTTCTGCCCACATAACAGTAACTATTTTCTATGTAAAAAGACAAGATGAGTATTGAAGTTCTGCTTTCTCTAATAGTTTTATTGCTAATCTGCTACAAAAATAGTTCTTTGAAATATATATATATATCTTTGAATTTATATGTAGCATCTTTGAATTTCTCTCATTTCAAATCATTTCCTTCATCCTTCTTATGATTTCTCTTCTTTCTCAAACTACTCATGCAAAGCAACAAGTAAATAGATAAATAACAGTAAAAACAATAACACACACCCATAGGGCTAGTGGGGAAATAAATGAAGCCTATATATGACCTGTTACCTTTTAAACGTGTGTTCATGTACGCCTGTCTTCCTTTCACACCCAACATCTAGCCTAAATCAAGTCCTGTCATCTCAACCTGGAAGAGATACAGAGAATTCCCTGTGTCTCACCACTTCACATTCATTGGTCACACAGCCACCAACAAGGATTATTTCAATGGCATTACTGCCCTTTTAGTTTAGGTTTTTTGTTTTTTGTTTTTTGTCAGCAGAGTTTCATCCCAACACAATAGACCAGATAATGTTCTTATAAATGAGATATTGTCCTTCTTTTGCTGTGAACCCAACAATGACAGCCCTACTCACTCAAATGGCCAGAACCCTTACAATGCCCTTGGCTTTATCCAGCCTGGCCCCTTGTTATCTTTCTTGATAACTTTCCCTTTGTTCTTTCTGCTTCATGACCTTCCTGTTGTTCACACTGGCACCTTGCCCCAGGCACCTCCTGCCTCGGGCCTTTGCACTGCAGTGGCCTTACTTGAAAAGCCCTTCTTGAAGACTGCAGTGTGGCCCTCCTCTGCCTTCCTACAGACCATCAATCAAACATAACCATTTTAGTTAGGCTCTCTCTGATCACTCCAAAATTGTCTGTCAGCACATTTCATCTCTACCTCTGTCTCATTTCCACTCAATTACTATTTACCTTTAGGTTTAACCAAAAGAACACTTTTTCCACAATGGCCTCCCTGTCTTCCACACAGATTATTTTGGATTTATTTTTATGTGTTTCTGTCAGATGTCAAACTTTATCATCCTGATATTCTATAAATGTGAAAGGTTATTCAATGCATGTCTTCTCCACTGTAAACACCACAAGGACAGAAATTATGTGTTTTGTTCCCACTGTATTTCCAACTCCTACACCAATGCTTTTTTAGAAAAATTGAAATGATACTAATAGATCTCAACTTTAAGTTTGTATAATACAATTTACCTTTCCCTAAGGAGATTGTTTTTTTAAAGATTCCATTTATTTAATTTTAGAGAGAGGAGAAGGAAGGGAGAAAGAAGGGGAGAAAAACATCAATATGTAATTGCCTCTTATGAACCTCCTACAGGGGACCTGGCCTGCAACCCAAGCATGTGCCCTGACTGGGAATCAAACCAGCGACCATTTGCTTCACAGTCTGGTGCTCAATCCACTGAGCCATACCAGCCAGGTCAGAATATTAGTTTTTAAGCTTTCATTAAACAATTGTATAGATGGCTTATCTATTGGATTCTTACTATCTACATGCATTTTCAACTTCATGTTATCCTCCACATATTTAGGAAGCATCTACCATGATAATATTTTTGAGCACATTATATTTTATATGCTATTCCAATTCATTTAATTTTACATATTTGTATGTTGTATGCAGTAACTTGTTTGATATTCCTGACCCGATCCATGTATAAGTTATCTCATATTCATCTCTATTTCCAGAAGAAGAATCTAAGCTTATAAGAAAATCAAAATCTTGCCTGGGTCCACAAAGGCAGAAAATTCAGGACCAGAATCATAACTCTGGTGGTGAATTTCCAGGACCCACATTCTACCAGGAATATAGGAAGATAAGAAAGTTCCCCAGACATTGAGAAAATCACTATTTACTGCCATGGAAGTAAAACTAAATTGATAATTTTGATATAATTGTTATTAATGATTACACTGCCCACTGGATATAATAAAAGTCTTGGCACTGAATAGAGTCTCCAAAAAGGTTTAATAAATAATGATATAATTTTAGCACATAGCTTTTTGAATTATTCATACCCCACCCAATTTTTTAGAAAAGCATTGTGGGTATCTGAGCAGGTTTTAACAACTTATTGATTAAAATTGTATAGATACACACATATATGATTTTATGTTTGTATATATATATGTATAATTATTATTCAAGACATTTTTAAAATTACAAAAATCTAGGCACTTATTACATTTATATTTACTTACATTCCCTCCTGGGGAACTTCATCTGGGTAAATAACTTAGTTCACAATAGCTTCTGAACTTCAGTGTAGTTACTCTGTAGTGTCTGCAAAGTAACTCAAGGGAGTTGTTAAATTTCCATAATAAAAAACGTAAATGCAGCATGAAGAGTCTGTATTTCATAAAAATATAGAGCAGAAAGAGCCTTAAAATGTCATAAGCCTCTTCTCAGTTGAGAGAACAGAGGCACAGAAAGGTTAAGTGACCTCACCAGCATCACACAGAGCATTGGGTTCCCAGAGGAGTGCTTGAACCAAGTTACTTCTCCATTAATTCTCCTGTGAATTATTTTATGGCCTAAAGACTCCCTATGCAATAAAAGTTTATTGGCCATATGTCAGGAACTTTTCTAGGTGCTGGAGTAACTGTGATTTATGAGACATAGCCAGTGCCCTAAAGGATATCACAGTCCAATAGTAAAGGTAAGCACAAAATATTCTAGAGAAACTGATTAAGTAAAATGCATATAGAAAAAGGACACCTAAACCAGCCTAGAGGTGTCAGGGGAAAGGCACTGGAGAGGGATACGCCTCTAATCTGGGTCTTAATGGATAAACAGAAGTAGACCTTTACCAGACATGCTGGGAAGAAGAAGAGGGAGGAGACCTATGAAGAGTAAAGGACTGGCCATGCAGAGAATGACATAGCAAAAGCAGAGTGCTATATTAGGAAGGGTTGAGTTATAAAGAAAATATAAGCAATTCATTGTTGCTGGGGTATTAGAGATAAAGAGGGGGATAGCACATAGTAAGTCTGCATGTGTAAGTCCAAAATCAAAATCCTACTAGGCCACAGTTAGAAAATGGGGAGTGGCTGGGGAATTTTCAATAGAAGTCACACAGTCGGGTTGTATTTATAGAACCTTGGTACCAGCAGGATCTAGGGAGTCAAGAATGAAAAGGAGAGATTACCTGGAATGTTGGTGCAATGATCCATTTTTGAGAGTTTGGGGACATGAACTTGTGCAGAGAGATTGATAGTAGGGAAGAAAAGGAGATATAGATTAGATATATATATGAATATAGATAGATATAAACATAGATATACATAATTTGAAATATGTATTTATTTCATATATATTTGGTAAATAATTAAATGTGGTGAATGACAGCTAAGTTCCTGAGTGATAACTTAAAGATGACCAACACAAGTAGTTGCACAGAAGTAAGCAGAGATTTAATTGGCATATAGTCAATATATAAAGACTGAAGCACATTCAAGTGATGGGGTCCAGCAGAGTGGCTACATGGATATGAAAAGTTGGCTGAAGAAATACATACCAGTGTGAATAGCATGAGGCTATATCATGTAGTACCCTTGTCTTGGGAAAGCATGCAGAGTAAGAAAAGCATAATGGGAAGAAAAAGAGGAGGGCATGGATAAGGCAAAATAGGTGTTTTCAGAGCTAGAAAGATGGGTCGGAGAGCTAATGTTACAGAGTCAAAGAGAAGAAAGCATTTCAAGAAAGACAGAGTTGCCAATAAAATACAGAATAAATATTAAATAATAAGCAAGTAGAAAATGTCAATTAAATTTAAGAGTTGATGTTACTGATGATTCTTTTTGAAAAATATGGGTTGGAATGGCTTGGAAAGGACATAGCTTGAGAACAATATGACTCAAAGATGAGCTGTTTAGCTAGAAGATATTTATAGGCTGGGAGGACTGTTAGACTAGAGAAGAGGTTGAGGATAGAAGAACAAGAGGGTGAAATACTGAAAGAACAAGATCCCAAAGGAGTCAGGAATTGACAAGGTCAAAGGCCTTGACAGAGTCGGAGATTGGCTAAAAATAGGAAGAGGGATCTCATTCTCTGGAATTACAGAAAAAGGAACTATGCAAGGTCCATCCAGAAGATATCCAGCCATATAATATGAAAAATAGTGACATTTATTGAAGAAGATACAAGAAATATTGTACATAAGACAATGATGCCTCACTCCCATTCAAAGTACGTACCTTGGGACCTCACACAGTTCTCCCAATTACCATCAGCTCCCCCATCATATTTCCTGAATCTCACCGATGGTCTGAAATTTCTTCACTTTTAAAGGTGATTTTAGTTTTGGGGAAAGCCAGAAGTCACAGGGCACCAAATCTGGGCTGTAGGGGGTCTGTGTCGCCTGGGTGATTTGATATTTCACCAAAAAATCTCTTCACAAGATGTGATGTATGAGTGGGCATGTTGTCATGATGAAGCTGCCAATCACCAGTTGCCCAAAGCTACAGCCTTCTGAATTATCCCAATAATGTTCACAGAGGCATGTTCAAGCTTAATGCAAAATTTGATGTGGGTCCATTGCTCTACTTGCTCAGTCATTTTGAATGCAACGGCCACACAGTGCACATGCTCACTCAAGGGAATCTAGTGCCCCCACTGACTAGTACAGTGAAGTCATCATTGTTCACACATGCGTATTCCAGTCCACTCTCCTTGGCTGCCAGGTTATATCGATGTTGTCCAAACTGTTTTCATCATATTAACAATGGGTGGAATTTTTCCAGACAGACCTTGTAGATGGTAATAAAGATGATCAGACATAGGGGAGGAAAGTTGGTAAAAGTACGCCAAATTACTTTATTTTCCAAGTCAACCAAGAATTTACACAGAGACTGACTATGTGATACTGCCTTAACGTTGGGAAGAATGGATGAATGATAGGAAAGCTAAAAGCCAGGTGGAATTATGCATAAAGAGTTTGGGAAAATAAACATTCTTTTTTAGTGAGTGATATAGAGGAAGCTGTGTCTTCAGGTAGAGCCAAGATTAAGAGAATGCAAGGCAATAGAAAGAAAAGGCCATGGAGAGGGTTAGGAAATAGATTCACCCTCTTTTTCCAGATGAAATAGTTGATAGTATTCAGAAATAAGGCAAACATCAAACGAAATCAGGCTGGAGAAATTCAGAAAAGTAAAAGAGTGAAAAAGCTCATATGAAGAATGAAGGATGTTTTGGGACACTCCAGAGGTCAGAATAAACCATCCCCCCAGTTTGGTTCAGATGTCAATCCTAATGATTTCATACACGTGCTCAGAAGTTATGAAAGGCTTATTACCCACATAATGAGGCTTTCTGGAGAGAGCTCCCAAGATGACCTGAGAATGGCTCGAGAGAGCGGGCAAAGAAGACTAACTTGGAATCTTAGAGTTGTCAGGGGAGGAGGCTGCGAGTGAGGGTTCCTGTGCACTCGCTGAGGTGTGCGGGGCTTGAACTTCGCTCTGGCACCAAAGGAGAGGGAAAGCAATCTTTCTTATCAGTCCAGATGTGAGGTGGAAGGGCGGAGAGATGATGGAGCTTGAAAGCTGTTAGCAATCAAACACCAAATATGAAGTCACAGAGCGATTACGGTTCCTGTAGTGGCCAAGGATTACATGGATAAGAAACACTGGCCAGTGACCAGGATCATTAAAAATAGGAAATCAAGGTGGCAGAGGGCAAACAGCCTAGGGCCCAAGGAAAAAGCTCCATTCAAAGGTGCAGTGGAGCATTCAGCCCAGAAACGAAAGCTTGGATATAGGAATCCAGCCTAAAGAAGGCACAAAGGTAAGATCCAGATGCTGCCGAGGAGTTCACAAGTGCTCGAGAATTTGGCTGGACCGAGCCTGCAGGTGAAGGTTATTATTGCCTCCAGCTGGGAGATGCCAGCTCATGTCACGTTTTCAAGACTTTACAGCCTTGTTAGTAGAAAGGAAAATAATTCCTCTGAACAGTAAATGACACGTCTTACCTGTAGGAGACAACCAAGGCTGTGGTTGGAATGGAGCCTAGAATTATCAAAGTTCTACATTTAAGACATCTTGCCAAGCTTATGAACCCACATGTTTCGTCCTCTTGGTTAATCCAAAGAGGAAAGGGAAGAGATTTCTCAGGTCTCCAGGTCAAGCAGCTGTCTGAGAGGGCTTCAGAACAACAATAAAATAATAAATAAATAAATAAATAAATAAATAAATAAATAAATAAATAAATAAATAATAAAAGAAGACAATAAAGATTCTTATTGGGATTTGTAACAAGACTATCTGCACACCACATTCTGTTGTGCAAAGACAACAATAAGCCAGCAGTTTAACTTCTCTATTAAATTATTTACTGTTTTTCAGAAGTTACAACCTGATTCATTAAGTTCCTGCTTTTATTTAGCAGTTCTTTTTCTAAGCTGACATCCCATACTATAGGGCTTTTTTCCAAATATGTTAACCACATAGTTGAAACTAATTTCCTCCAGTAACACACTGTCAAAGATATCATCACTGAACTGAAGTGTTGTACAGAGTCATGAAATCTCAGCAGCCTACTGCACACATTTGTACCTCAAATATTTTAGCATTAAGCAGGTCCTTATTAACAGAAGATCTAAGGTCTAATAATGTTCCTACAGTCCGGAGAGAAGGCTAATGCCAATTAGATAACTTTTCAATAATGGAGAACAATTGTCATAATAAAAGGCAGAGGAGTTTGAAAATATGAGTATTTTCTGGAAGCTAAATGATACATAAAATATTTTATTCATGCTCTCTGAACAGCCAAGTGTAGGAACTTCTAAGGAACATATTCTTTAAAATAGGGTGATTTGAAATTCCTTTCTTTTAGCACAGTTATTAAAATCATAGGGACTAGAACCAAAAATTTGGGTTTGAATCTTTGTTCCGACAGTGACCAGATCTGTCTCTCAGTTATAACATTAAGAAGAAAAACAGTAATAATTGGACTTGCCTCATAGGGTTGTTGGGTGGACTAAAGAAGTCAGTATTGTAACATTCTGAGAGTAGAGCTCAAATCATAGCAACATCATGCAAAATACATTAGACTCACGTGACTAAACATATTCTCGGGAGTTGTTTCTGATGGGTAAGTTCTGCCCAAGGGCTGATCATTGGAGTTTCAGAACCTCCACTGTTTACTCATGTGCTGAAATCAGGGCAAAAGCCATTGTGTGCATACTCTAAATCCTCTCAATTGTTGCCGTATTACTGTAGTTTTAATTCTTCAGTTAATTCTGCAAATTGGCTCAAATTCTCTATCGTCTTTGCCATTATCACCTAATTCCATAATTAATTCTTGACAGAAGTTGCTGCCCAATGCTATTTGCCTTCGGAACACAGTCAGAAATTCAAAAGCAGCAGCACAATCGCCTTGGCAGTATTTTGCTTGGTTTCGTGATTCTTGTTTTGGATGTATTCGAAGAAGAGGGATCCAAGATTTGTAGAATTCAAAATTCCCTTTTGGCAGCAACTGCGTTTGACTTTGCACAGATTGTTAAAGAGGTGAGGTAGTTTTCTCAGCAGGTGAGAAAATTATTTCTGTTAGCCATTACGGCTGTCATGATTTGGGGAAGCAATTTGAAAACCCCTTTCATAATGCTTCAAAGGTTCCCTTGACTTTCAATAAAAGAATGGGGGTGGGGGTATTAGTGAAATTAATTTAGTCAAAGCAAACTGATAAGAAATGTAATCATCCTTTCAGATATACTACAGAAATCATTGCCACTCGTTGATTCAACAAAAATTTATTGAATGTTTTCTATGTGTTTCTCACTCTTTTGTCCTGCAATAAAATGGTGAATAAAACCTGGGATTTCAATTCATATGCCCTAGTCTAACTGACTTTTAAAATATGGTTTTGAATGTTAAATCTACAATCTCTGACGATAATTGAGAAAACATTACTTCCCTTGCTATTACTTTTAATCAGGCAGGCCCAATATTCTTGTGTATATAATAAAATGAATTGGAATTTTAAACTCAGCAATTTAGAAATAAAGATGGTTTCTCAAGGGAAATTTCCCTCATTCATTGTACATATTTCTATGGTCAATTGTTCCATCTCAGTGTGATATGTAAAAGGGATCATTATTTTCATTTTACTTAGTGGCTCATAACTGTTCTAGACTGAAAGCTCCTATAGGAATCTTTTGTTATTGGTCTTTGTATTTCCAGTGCCTAAAAGTACATTTGGAATAGTGGTTCTTAACTCTGGTGTGTATCATTATCTCATTTTCTATATAGCCTCAATAATACGGTTGTCTGGGCCCACAGCAGGACTACTGATAGAGAATCTTCGAGGGTGTGGACATGTCTGTTTTTCAAATGGTCCAAAAAGGTCTCAGTTTGTCAGTTAGGGTTGAGGGTTGAGTCCCACCAGTGTAGAACTATTAATTGAATGAGTGTGTGAGTGAAAGAAAGAAAGAAAGAACGAATAATGGTACCACAAATGCCACTTTGATTTGTGCAGCCAAATTAAAATCCTGATTACAACAGAACTGAAGCCATTATTTGAATAAACAACTCATTATCCCAAACTACCATTCTTAGTTATCTAATTTGTCAATAACTTATCTCCTTTTTACAAGCCTCTGTATTTCCAAAGGAAAACACTGTGGACACTAGAGTGGGGAGCTCACTCCAGGCTGACTCACAAATTAGAGGAGGAAACATTCACAAGATGTGGGCTCTGTTGATTTTCTGAGCAAGCTGGGTGAGTTGCAATAAAATTACTGAAAGGTCTGGGATCTGAAAATCACTCGTGTTCTGGAAATCAGAGATGCTGAGGGTAAAGAGTGGCTGGTACGCAGGTAGTAAGGAGCCCACAAGTTGCCAGGGACATGAACGGTTCAAAACAAGTAACTTACAGTAATATTTTATCCCTGGATCCTCAATATCTATTAAATGTTTATAGAGAAGTCAACACTTAAATATGGATTTCAAGAAAGAGTAATATTATGAATTACATAGATTTACATGATTCTAAGTGAATTCATGATTCCTTTGCAAACGTTTGGGTGTTTAGGACATGCTCTGGATACGTTATTTAAAAAATGCTAGTAACATTGAGATAGCATATGGATAAGAATAAGCTTTGCCAACAATTTCAAGCTCTAAATAATAGCTTTACAAGAAATAATTAATTACTAAGTTTTAATACTAATTCAGTTAAATCCATTTATTTTTCCACATCACGCTGTCTCTAATTAGCTGATTTGCCTTTAAAAACAGTGTATTTGTGTCAGGAATTGTACAGGAAGAGGAGTGGAACATGCCTTGATTTGAACTCAAGTGCTAATTTACAACCAGAGCATAGAAAAATAAATTACATTTTGTTTAAAAAAATTAAAATGAAGGAAGACAAGAAAAAAATCACTACTGGACAATACTAAACATATATTAATCTAACTGCAAATATAGTCTATAAATGTAAAGCCTTTAGAATAGATTGCAAGTGCAGGAACAACATTTCAGCAATCAGTCCTACAATTCCATCTAATTTACCATAATTGTAATATTTTGTAATCTTTTCGAAACCATCCTTTCTTCCAATTATTTTTTTAAAATCACAGAACACAAACATGTTAATCTAATTGCTCACAACACCACTAATTCCCAAGACTGAATCATTTGATTTTCACGATAGGTGAATATTAGATTTCCAGTAGAAAAAGTTATCATTACAGTGGAATTTAATTGAATGCTTGACCTGAACCTAATTGGCAAAGTTATTAATGGATAAGCTTTTATGTAAATTGATATTGCTTTGGAATCTTCTTTCTATTTATATAAAGGGTATTGTGATTTGAATGCCTGGAAAAGGAGTTATAATTAAATAATTTCAAGGAATATTTTAGTCATTTACAGCTTACCTTTCCAAATTGTAGATCATTTAAAATCATAGCCCATATGCTTTCTCTATTACAATACTCTCAAAAGCAGCAGCAAGTTCATTAAGTTTCACTGTTAAAGTATATATTATTCTTTTGTAATCTCTGAAGATAGATGCCATTTTAGCGGTACAAATATGAGCACTTATGTGCAAAAAGAAAAGCAAAACAGAATTCAGGAATTCCTTAGAAAGGTTAAAATGGCACATACTGTATTCCAATCTAATTTTAATCAAGAAATTGAAATAGAATCCAGTTGCACATGTAAAATACTGTATTATACCAACAGGACAATATTTATTAGCCTTGTCACTTTGCCTTTCAATTGTGTTGTTAAAATGCTTTTATTAAGGATTCATCTTTTTTCCTTTTTATTAAATTTATTGGGGGGAGACACTGGTTAACAAAATTACACAGGTTTCAGGTACACAATTCTGTAACACATCGGCTGTACATCAAACTGTGTGCTCACCACCCCAAGTGAAGTTTCTGGACACAACCATTTATCCTCCCCTCCCCCTCCTCCACCTCCCTCCACGCTCTTCCTCCATCCCCTCCCCCAGCAATCACCACACTGTTATCCATGTCCATGAGTTCTTTCTTCTTTTTTTTTTCTTTTCTGTTCAATTCCTCCACCTCCTGCAACCATCCCCACCTCACAGAGAGCCATCAACCTGCCCTCTATCTGTGAGTCTGTCACTATTTTGCTTTTTGGTTCAGTTTGTTCATTAGAGTTTTAATTTAAAATCCAGTAGCATGGGAACACAAAGATCTCCAGGGTCACTTCCATTTCTGACTCTGCATTGGTGTACGCATGGGGACTAGATTTAATATCATTTAACCTGGATTTTTGCAAAACATTCCTAATTAATCTTCTGTATCTAACCTCTTATCCCACCACCCACCAAACAGTTCTCTTGTATAAAGTCACTCATCTTTCAATAGCTTTATTAAGATATAATTTATATACTATAAAGTGTGCTATTGCAATCGTACAATTCAGTGATTGTTAGCATATTTATGGAGTTATTTAACAATCACAATTTAGAATATTTTCATAAACCCCCAAATTTCTCTTATACCTGACTCTTGCTACTAACACCATAACGTGGATTATCTTCTGTTCTTCTTTATAAGTTTGCATTTTCTGGGCATTTTATAAAAATTCAGTTGAACCATATGTAGTCTTTTGTGTCTGGCTTCTTTCACTTTGTCTAATGGTTTAAGTTTCTACCACACTCTAGTATGTATCAGTAGTTTAGTTCCTTTTCTTGATGAATAGTATTGCTTTATATGGCTATTACCACATTTCATCTATCCATTTACCAGTTGTTGGGACTGTGCGCTGTTTCCAAATTCCAGCTATTATGGAGAACCTAGCTGTGCACATTTGTGCACATGTCATTTGGGGAACAAAAGTTTCCTTTCCTCTTGACTAGATTGTTAGGGATGGAGTAGCTGGATCTTATGGAAACCTACACTACTTAAGAAACTGCCAAATGTCTTTCCAAGCGATTGCATTATTTCACATGTTAGTCAGCCGTGTGCGTAGTGTTCAGTTTTCCACGTGCTGGCCAAGCCTTGGTAGTGTCTCTGTGTTTGATTACAGCCATTTTAGACTGTGGATAGTGGCATCTCATTGTGGGGTTTGTGTGTTTCTCTAGTAGCTACTATTGTTGAGCACGGTTCCCATGTTTAGTAGTTTCAGATTGTGAAAGTTTTCATGAAACATCTATCCAAAGAATTTTCCCATTTCAATCAGGTCGTCTACTTATGATTAGGTTGAAAGAGTTACTTACATATGATGGATACAAGTCCTTTTCTAGATATATGACTTACAAATACATTCTTGTAGTTTGTAGCTATTCCAAATATGATATATATCTGATCATGTTTTTCTGCCTGAAGCAGGTTAGCAACTCTTCTTTTTTCTTAAGATAAGAGCTTTGACAGTCCTAATACACAGTGTCTCACTGGCGGCCCTTTCACAGCAATATCGTGCCCGGTGCTCCCTCCTCCTGCGGTCTGGCTCGCTGATCTCGTCTGAGGCACCTGTCTCCTCCACAAGACAGTAAGTCTTTTCTGCCTTCATAGCTTAGCTAACTCGTCGCTTCTAATATTTTCAGCCAGATTACTTGTCCTATTAATTACTCTTGAGCAACAGCTAATTCTACTTCTTATATACCACATTTATTTTCCCTTTATCTCAGACTCAGTAATAATGTTTTGCTTTCCTTGATATGCTTGGTGTCTCACAAGGTATCTGGCCCGTGTGAAAATAAACAGTTGAGACATCATTTTCTTAAAAAATTTTTTCTTAAATACAGGGTCTGATTTTCCTGCACTGGTAAATAAAGTTTAAAATATAACTTCTTTACTTTTACTCTGAACCAGGAATCTTGGTAGGATTCAAAGATAAATTGGAATCATTAATAATCTACCACACTTTCTCAAAAAAGAATGAGGGTAAATGATTATGTTTAAAAGGAGCAAACCAGACTTTAACTTAGTAATGGTGCCATAGTTCAGAGAAAATAATGGCATGGTGATCAGGTAGCATCTTCAAAATATGCCCATTCGTACAGAGGGCCTACTGTTTGCTACTTTTAAATTGTCCAACCTCCCCGAATGAAATATTGTGATTTGTCTCAAAGATTATTGACTGTGTGCTATGACCTACATGTATTTTTATTCTAAGGAGACTTTTACTTTATTCATAATCCCTATAGTTTTAATAGATCCTCTTCATAATATTTTTATGTAATATTACCTACTGTGGCAACTGAAGGCAACCCCCACCAAAAGAAAAAAACAACCTAGTTTCGTCCTGGCTACCAGGTGGTCTCAAAAAAGACACTGAGTGGCAGGGAACTATGAGAGTCCAATGTCGACCTCATTGACCAGCTGCCAAGATCTTGAAGATTAGATGTAAAATGGGTGAATTATTAAATTGCATTTCCTGCTAATTAGCCACTGATGGAAGTGACCATTTGGCTCCCATTGAACCAGCGAAGCAAATTGTCGTCTGCGGGAATGAAATTCAGAGGTAGCCTACTGGCGCTTGGAACTTCGTGCGCTGCAAAATTAACCTTCCATCCTATCGTTCATTTATAAGGTAAAACTCATTACTTTTAAAAATTCAATGGAAACATACAAGACACTTTGGGAATTACCTGATTCTGTTAAAAACTAAACCAAAATACACAGGTAATAAAAGCAAGCCTTGTTGCTATAGAAAAATTGCTCAAATAAGGATTTTGGTGTATTATTGTTTTTCAGTGAACCAATTATAGCGGCTAAAATTGGAACCTAAGTGAATAGCCATTTCATGTTGCTGTAAGTGAATGGCAAGGGTTCTCCATTTCAAAGTCACTTGACATAAAACTTACACATTCCAGACTTCTGAAACTTTCCACCTACTTATATCGCTGCCACTTACACATATCGTTAATCCATCAATAACTCTCAGGGTTGCAACAGCTGAATGGAAAAATGGCTAAGGTTCCCCCATTTCATAAATCTCAAAGTGCTTGTGATTCTTAAAAATACTGCACATATTTTTATTTGCAGTTTCAGAATGATTGAAATAATTTAGAAACAGATACTCTTAACTGGTGAGTGATTTAGTCTGGGGTTAGAATTAATATTCCACATTTTCTCATTTTTGGAAAGAGCACTATTTACTAAAAGCATTTCAAGTCAGAGAAATTAATACACTTTTTATGTTGACTTTCCACTTTAATATTAAAAAGGAAAGCATTTACTGGGGAAAATATGATTTCACATTTACTCTATATAGTTTTGTATATTGAAAGTTTCATGTAGAAGAAAATATTGAAGTTTTAAAGATACTGAGGTTTATTTTACTCCAGCCCACATTGAATAGTTTAATAACACAAAGACTGGATTATTAATTTATTCTTTAAACCTGCCCAAAAGTGGGGGTCCCTAAAGAGAAATAAAGCAAGTTCCTATACACTGCCAATATAAAAGTGAAAATTTATTTAGAAATCAAAATTAATTTTAAATTATGTTAATTCATAATTCCTGAAGGTATACCATATAGTAATGCAATTTGAATAATCAAGAACAAATATTTTGTGGTTAAAGAAAATTATAAGGGAAAGAATAAAGAAGAAACAAAGTTAGACGAAAAACTGTCTCTCTAAAAAAGAGATATAATAGAAAACTTGATTTTTATCATCCCTTGCAGAATTAGAAAATAAATACAGAATTTTTCAAAAGCTCTTAGAAAGAAAAGGAAGCAGGACAGCACATGTCAGCTGAAGTGATTCCATTACAACTGGAAGTGGATAATTAACGTGAAGACAGTGTAGAGAGACCAGCTCATCTAGGAAAGTCTCTAGTATGAGTTGCTATTAAAAAAAAATAAAGTAAGTACAAAGGAAAATAAATAAATGTACCCTAGGGTGTGGGCCCTTGCTAATAAAGGCATTTTCCCCAGGGAACTTTCCAAGAGCTCTTGCTCTAACTCTAACTCTCTGCTAATTAAAAGCCTTTTCTTTCATGCAGTTGTCTGTAAGTTCCTTAACCTTAGCTGCATCACTGAGATCACTTGTTCAGTCTGATTGTCTGCAGCCCGAGCACATATAAAAGCCCTTTAGCTTGCTACGCACGTATAATTTTAACATTCGCTTCTCTGGTATAAAACCCTTGATCACTTCACCTGGCAAACATAAGATCTTGAAAACCTTACTTCTGAAAACGAGTGAAAATTTTTTAGGAGCAAACTTGTTAGGAACCTCTATACAATGATTTATCCAAAGGCTTTGTTCATTAAAGGGAAGAAATGGTACACTCGATAAATAAGGCCATAGAGGTTTTTAATTAAGTAAGTAATTTTTTGGCATTGTCAAATTGGTCTGGCAATAAAATGTCTGGAGTGTTCAAACCATCTACCATCATGATTGACATTTGGAAATGGCTTCATTTGGCACCTCATTCATTTCAGAGAGTTCCTTTCACATGCACACATTTTTGTTCCATGGTTTTGATAACAAACAATACACAGGACACATTTCCCATGTTGTTCTGATAGACAGACAACATATAGCTGTGTAAGTGTTTCAGTTCAACCTGAGAATTCTATATGAGGGAGTTTTAACACTTTTAAATGTATCATCATTCCAGATATATTTGGCCTTAATTTTTTCATCTTATTTTACTTCTTAAATGTTTTATGCTTTTTCAATGTCCTACCAATTTTTATTCCTTGCTACTCTATTCTTTCTCTCTAATAATTTGAAAGACACAAATCTTATTCTCTTTTGTACTCTCTCTTACCTTCTTTCAGTTTGCATATAAAAATACCAAATATATATTAAACCCTCACTATGTGTTTGGCACCAGAATAAAAGGTTAGCTCATAATAAATTCTCCATTTATTAATTGCTTTTCTTCCCCTACTTTACAATACTGTACCACTGATGCTAAGTGACATACCCAAATTCAGAAATTGTATGGAATGGTAATAAGAGTGTAATTCAGATTTGTTGGACCTGGGTGCTTGTGTTCTTTTCTTTTTTTTAATTTAAAAAGATATATTTACCTATTTATTTATTTATTTTTAGAGAGGGGAAGGAAGGGAGAAAGAGAGGGAGAGAAACATCAATGTGTGGTTGCCTCTTGTGTGCCCCCCACTGGGGACCTGGCCCACAACTCAGGCATGTGCCCTGACTGGGAATCAAACTGGCAACCCTTTGGTTTCCAGGCTGGCTCTCAATCCACTGAGCCCCACCAGCCAGGGCATGTGTTCTTAATGTCATAATTACATATATAATAAACATTTCCTCATTTGTCATTTGTTTTACTTTACTTCTTGATGTTTTCTTCCATTAGAATTGTAGTAATTCTAAACCATTTCAATTTTTTCGAAGTTTCTTTTTTAAGTATATTGTATTGATTATCTACTACAGTTGTCCAAATTGTTTCCCATTGGCCCCTGTCTGCCCAGTAACCCCCTTCCCTCCAGTAATCACCCTCTTAGTTCATGTCCATGGATCGTGTATATAAATTCTTTGGCTTCTCCACTTCTTACACTTTTCTTAACATCTCCATCTATTTTGTACCTACCAGCTATGCTTCTTACTCCCTGCAACATTTCCCCCTTCTGCCCCTTCCCCCTTCCCACTGATAACCGTCCACATGACCTCCATTTCTATGACATTTGGAGATAGGGTCTAAACAAAGGCAGCCAGCAGGATACATGACTACCTTCCATTGCAATTCTATGAGATGTCAGGTAGAGTTATTAGAAGAGAGAGAAAAAGGCAAAGGAGGTCGAAGATCTGAAGAAAGCAGAGAGAGGATCCTAGTCAATGAGAAGGTGTAACAGTATTCTTGCCAGGGAAAAGCAGGTAAAGAGTCCACATTGTGTTGAATGCCCAGTCACAACATAGCATTTTATGCCATGATGTTCCATCTTTGGAACATTGGATTCATTTCCCCTGTATTTTTCCATCCTCGAGTAGGCATATAGTATCAAGAAAATGTGTGCATGTAGGCATATGTGTTTTTAATGATGGAACATGTAGGTACCATTGTGTGGTTTATAAATCCTAGAAAATATATTTCAGTTTCCCAGACATGCCAGCCCACTAGGCCACCCATCCACATTTTCTCCTTAAAACTTTAGTTTGAAGAGTGTAATTTTGAAACAACATTATTTTATTTTTTGTGGGTATCTGTTTTCTTATCAAAAATTAATATTAAATTTGATTTTTCTAGGTATACACTCTTCACATTACCTGGCAGGGCATATCTTTTCACTCTGATTATATTGTTCTTTCTTTATTTTAGGAAAACTTGAATCAACTAATCTACTATATTTTTATTTATTCCATGAACAGTCAATATACTTTTACTAAAATATGTTATTATGGAAGAAGCTATGGGAGAGTGGGCACAAAGATTAGACTGTAGTTCAAGCCCCAGCATTGTTTTTTTATACATGAGTCAAGTCCACACTCTAAACAGGCAGTTCTTAAAGTCAGCTGTGTACTAGAACCACTTGGAGGACTTGTTGAAAGACAATGGCTTGGTCCCATTCACACTTTTTGATTCAGTAGGTTTAAGTTTAGGGCTGAGAATTTGTATTTCTAACAAGATCTCAGGGGCCACTGATACTTCAGGTTTGGGGATGACTTTGAAATAAGTACTCTAAATCA
>PVKM010002181.1:8265-67666 GCA_004027735.1 Carollia perspicillata | reverse complement strand
TCTTACATGGCCCCCACTGGAGACCTGGCCTGCAACTCAGGCATGTGCCCTGACTGGGAATCGAACCGACAACTCTTTGGTTGGCAGGTAGGCATTCAATCCACTGAGCTACACCAGCCAGGGCTGCTAGGCTTAAATTTTTATAGTTTTGAATACAAAAAAGTTGCTTCTTTTATCTGATCTAAGAATTGACTGCTAACCTAAGTAGTTAAATAAATGGCAATATGAAATTTGACATGAAAGAAATTCTCTATTCAGTAATTTTTTGGCTAAAATAAAAAAAGAAAGAAGCATACCATTGGTCCAGGGCCACCTCCAACTCCTTTCCCATCAAACTGAGCAGCAAAGTTCTAGAGAGAAGGAAAACATATATATATATAAACGTATAAATAATATAATTTATTAAGTTAACATAAGCATATAAATAATATAATTACTAGCCATGTAGTTCATTTTCTTATTTTTCTGGTAAAGGATTTTCTGTTGTTGTTTAAAGAAGAGCAATATTTTTGCTATAGTTAGTTAAGAATATTTTAATGCTTTAAGAAGCTTTCAGAAAATATTCTGTTCACTTATTTTTAACTTAAAATTTTTTTTCAAGATTTTATTTATTTATCTTTAGAGGGGAAGGGAAAGAGAGAGGGAGACAAATATCAATGTATGGTTGCCTCTTCTGTGTTTCCTGCTAGGAACTGGCACTGGCCTGAAACCCAGGCATGTGCCCTGACTGGGAATCGAACTGCAATTGTTTGGTTCGCAGGCTCAAACTCAATCCACTGAGCTATACCAGCGAGGGCTATTTTTAACTTTTTAAGTTAAATGGGAAGATAGATTTACATTATCTAGTCCGTCATTATGCGGGAGAAAGTCTAGGATTTTATTGGAAATATATTAAATTAGTAGGTTATTTTGTGAGAATTAGTTTTCTTATTATGCTGGGCCCTCGTCCATGAAAACGAGATCTGTATTTATTTAACATTGTTTAATAAAATTTTCTGGTTATCCAGAAATAAGAAATAAAAAAGAGCTCTCTATTAAGCTAAACTCCTAAAAAGTCCGGGAAATGCAAGTTAAAAATTTAGCCTGCACTTAGTGTGAAATGGGAGCTTCTTTACCTTCTTTTTCAAACCTTTTCCTAACCTGTTCACCCCCTCTCCCCACTCCCACCCCAGCCTCCACACTGAAGAAGGGGAGCTTTCGAGGCTTTAAAAGTCACCGAAGGGCCCTGATCAATTAAGCAGAGAGCAACTCTGCATTTTCCACTTGTTGCCCCACTTCTCCAGAACCGCACAATATGACGAAGAGAACTTTTTCTTGCTTGACTTTCAAGAAAGATATAAAGAGTTCTCAAGTCTAGAGGAAAATGAAATTTAAATGCCCCTTAAAGATTAAACTTTTAAAAAATAGGTCACAGTAATAACTTCACTGTTAAAGATCTCTCTTATGGTGGTAGATCTATTAAAGAAGGCGCTTTTTAATACACTCGATAGATAAGCAATCATAATAAGATCTTTGGGGGAGAAAGGTCTTATTTTACTGGCATACAGTTGAGTATTGGAATCAGGCTTCTGATTCATATTGCTAACCAATTAAGCAAATATGTTTTCCTTCCTGCAGCGTGGCCATTTGGCACTCATTCCATTGTTAAAGACATAAAGCTAAAAGAAGATATTAATGAAAAAGGAAAATGTACTTTTCTCAAATTAGTTTCAAGCAAATTAAACTCCAAAATGCTTGAATATTGGTTCAGCAGACTTCAAGCCAAGGAGAATAAAAAGAGTAGGATGTTTGCAAAATTGCTGAAGAGCAAGAGTTTCAGTTATAATTCAATCTAATCAAACGCTTTAATAATGCAACGCCCCTTATTTGTGCCCTACTGATAAAAGATATTAAATTCTCAAATTAAATAATGGTCGTGAGGGCTGCAGCTACCTTCAGTGCACACAAAGACCAGCCCTGTAATTGGCATGAGCTCGCAAAGAGAACAGGCACAGCAGAATCTCGAGTGCAGAAACTAAAGAAATGCAATGAAATATACTCATAGCTACACAGCAAATGTAACTGCTAAAAGTAAATTCCACAATGAGCCTTTTTCCAGTAGAGGTATAAGCAATCAAAGTTAGTTAAAAGTTAACAGTATGTAAGACACCTTACCCCGCCAAGCCCAGGGGGGCCAGGAGGACCAGGGGGACCAGGAGGGCCTGGGATACCATCATCACCATCTTTGCCTGGTGGGCCTGGTGGACCCTGTTATGTAGAAAGTGAATTAGGCTGGGATTAGAGAGACCCCCTTAGAACTTACATATAAAAAAGGATACCTAAGAACACATGTGGTAAACACATCAGCTGTTCAGATCTTTCAATGTGCACGTGGTGTGGAAATTTAATATGCCATATTTGCCACTGATTGGAATTGACTTATAAGGAAAAAAAAAGAACTCGACTTATAAGATGGGTCTATTTTAGAAGGAGGTTTAGTAACATACATGAAGAGACACAACGCAGGGTAGGTTCTCCATGAGGAGGAACTCAGCCATTCAATATTAATTCATAATGGAGCTCTAGTACTCAAATAAAGATAGAAATTGTAGCTAAAATGTACGATTCTATAAATTTCATGTGGGTAACAGTGCACAGTGATGAGCTGTGTATATTGACTGTTCATCGCAGTTTCTGACTGTGATGAACTTATTCATTTGTTTTGGTGTGTTATATGTGAATAGTAGATTAGTTAATATGGTAATTAATAAAGTAATTTTATCACAGGGTAGAAAATCCTGCAGATTTCCTACCATTAACACTATTTATGTCATTAACATAATTTACTGACATAATGCTACCTCTAATAAATTGTTTGACTAGAATGCATTTAAGTCTGCACTTATGACAGATATAAGATACAGGTACTTATATCGGCAAAAGTGTCATATAATGCAAAGCCGTGCATGCCAAATAAGCATAGCAGGGAGATCTAAGCAAACCATGAATACAGTGTGAGCCTAATTTGCACATTTATGACAGGCCGACTGCTATTTCACTATTATTCCCAGGCTACATAGTATACTTACTTGAAGAGCAAACAAATGCATTAAAAAGATAAGGACTGTGTAGTGGTAGAGAGATACATTTCCATTACGTCTGCATTGAACAGGTCAACTAAAAACAAAGAGAGGTAGACCATACGAAAAATATGGCTGTCTGTAATAGTTTTTGCTTTTCTGAGGGATAATCTTGACCTGAAAAGAGTATTGACTAGATATAATAATGCTCATTCGCCTCTTCTTCTGGAGGGCATTATCTCCTTAAAAGGTGGTACAATTATCTGGACATATAATACTTTCATAAATTGTCAGTGTCCTGTAGTTCTAATATGTAATTATTCAATTATGGACAAAGCCCTTTAATAATTCAAAAATTACATACCCTTTCTCCGCGTGGTCCTCTATCTCCAGCTGGACCCTATGAGGAAGACAGGAATAGCACCATTCTAAATGTCTAAGCAATTTCCAGGGAACAAGCGAAGCGGTCTTGATAGAAATTACTTGGTTAGACTGATCTCACCACAGTGTTACTAGATAATAGCTATAAAAATGGCACAATACAGTAGATAAGAGTATATTGTTTTTATTATAATTACATGTAATTTTTTCAAATTGGGATGTTGGAGGCTATAGTCTCCAGTCATTAGGCCAATATGATAACTACTGTTTTTAGAGAGATGATGTCTGTGGATAAAATTACCATTTTGTTCCATCATTAACAGGATATTTTTATAGTTCAAGCCTTTTACAATAAACTTTCATCTATTACCCATAATTAACATAATAGTCATTTCATCTCCAGAATAAAAACAAGTCTTTTTTCCTTTAGTATGACGATCACCAGTTTGTATAATGTAAATGCAATTAGAAATGATTCTGGAAGATCAGACTTTATTTTCAACATCAAAGCTACTTTATTGTATGGCTTAGCTAGTACATATTTGTGTGGATAAATCTTGAAAAGTATTTTTCTTTTATAGTCTACTATGAATTTGGTAAACTTAAAAGTTATCACTGATCCTTTCAGATATTATGTAGAAGTATTGGACTCTTACCTTTCTTGCAGTTCCCTAGAAAAGAATAAGTACAAGATCATTATGAGGAAAATTGCACACATGGATTTTAAAATGGATCTCATTTTCATGTAGTATACAAATATAGTTACAGAGTATATATATTGTTCATTACTATTGTCTTAATAGCTCAAAGTACAACTATAAATTTTACAAAGAAATAAAATATGTAAAGAACCAAAACATATACTTATCTAAAATTAGGCCTCAAATTCAGTTCATGAACTAAGAATGTGTTCATAATTCTCTCGCAAATGATTCCAGGGGAATGCCAAGATTCTCTAGCTATGAAGTCTTCTGCTTTGTAGTAAATGATGCTAAAACCCAAACTTCCACTGGATTATTTATTCTGTTTCTTACGGGTGTGCTTATGAGACTGGTCTTATGCAGTAGCCCCGCCCATTTTAGAAATTGGGGTGGGTACTTTCTAAGGCAGCCAGAAAGGTTTGACCACATGTAACTCCTGATGATTTTCTTGGGAATCCAGGTTAGACAATACCAATGTAGCCTCCCCTTCCTTCCCCACAGAGGACATTACTGTGGCTAAGGCAAAGTATAAAAAAACAGATTTTCAAAATAATTTTACGTACCTCTTGTAAGGCTGTAGAGGAAAGGGAAAAATAGGAAACAATTATTAGTATTATTTCATTGACCAGTAGCAGTGATTACCAACCAGATGCATTAGTCTATAAAATTCACTTACCTAATTAAAGACCCAAGTGTATTTTTTATTAAGCCTATTCTAATGACTTGGAAATTATGTAGGTCAAAAATATGGTAGGGACTAGTAGGGTGATTTGCATGCAATATTAACATGTAATTATTTTGAATTAAATAGTTAATTATTTACTGATTTATAAGTCTGTGAAATAATAATGTCTGAAGGATATTTCTAATGCTTAGTAATTATGCTGGTAAATTGCACAGGTAGCAAGACCAATAGGTTGATGAGGAAATAATTTACGGTTTAGATAATTTGGATACAGAAAAATATTTCAAAAAAAGAAAAATTTAGGAAAGTATGTTACCTAAGTAGACTTTGGGTTTTATAAAACACTAAAGTTACTTAGTGCTTCACTGAGTTCATACCATTCTTAATGTCCTTTTTCAAAAGGTCTAACTGGCAAATTAGTCACCATGAAAATGGATTCATTCAGACATCTGGAATTTTGCTTTAAGTTGGTTCACTTAAATTAGCGAAGTTCATTTTACCAATATTTGTCACTTTTTTCCCCTTAGAAGGAATTGCTCTGTATAAATAGAAAAAGTGTGGATTAAAAATCTTCAAAAATAATGGGGAAAATACACTAAACTAATATCCCCTCCTTAACCATAATTGCTATAAATTCTTAAGACCAAATCCCTTCCTTACAGTATGAAAATTACAGATTAACACAGGCTATAAGTGTGGCCAAACTGGCAATAAGATGAATCACCCCTAAAAATTGCTTTAACTAGGTGGCCAAGAAGTATGTCATTTGGAGAGAGAACATCTGTTGCAATAGTCACAATTCAGGAGGGTGGACCACATCCACCAATCGACATTTAAGGGCAATTTATGGAAATTATGTTTAAATCAGATAAACGACATGTTTACTTTATTAGGTCCATCAGCAGGAAGAATAATTATGCCCGGACTTGATTAACGGAAGTCCTTATGATTTTGGAAATTTGACTTTTAATTACTCAGAATAAGCCATTGTAAAGCATGTGTGTTTGGTAACGTTTATCTAGACCGTGGCTGGCTGTGGGTCAGAAGGTGAGTGGCCTTTTGTATCTTCCAACTTCCCCAGGTCTGATTTCATCTTTTCTCTAGGATCAAACTCCCCCCTTCCTCCGGCAAGATCTCATAAAAAATTGGCAATGTGAATTTGTTCAGTGCAATTACTCCTTGGTATCCCCAGTATCTATACTAAAAGTGGATGGAGGGAGAAAACACAGAAAAGATCTGTGGCAGTAATGATGCCCTTACAGACAGGTGGCAGGTGGCTGGACAAACTCTTCGGAGTGTTGGGGTCGAGCAGACACTCTCAAATTCCATCAAGTCAAATCTTTGGTAACTGGGCAGCCATGTTCGAGACAGAAACGGACTAATTTTCTTCACTCTATCTTGACATGGCAGTCTGGTCATAAAACCTACAGCTGGAAAGTGGCGTTGGGGTCCACCTAATCTCTCTCCCGCATTTTAGAAAAGTTGGATTTGCCCAAGGTCACATGGTAATTAGGGGCAGAGTCATGGGAAAATCCCCAGTCTCTTGAGCCTCAGATCAACATTGGTAGTTCCCAACTTTCTGTGTTGAGAATGTCTGCTTGTTACTGGAAATACGTTGAAGAGGTAACTCTCAGGCTCAACAAAAGACAGAGCAGATTTTGGTTAAATAATGTTACCATTTCCATGACCAGATAAGGAATGGAGAAGCTAGTATTACTTTTCAGAATGTATCCATTCCAAGGAGCATCCACGTTCCTTCCCAGAATCCACTGACTGGCTGTATTGGGAATGGCTTCAACCAAAAAGGCAGATAACCTCTCTGTGTCAACCTGACAGTCTTCCGTTAGCCTAAGGCCTGGCCCCGTGCACTTTCATGGTCCTCCCTCCAGAGGGCGCCTCCTCCTCTGCCTCCTCCTCCTCAACATCCAGACAAATCTTAATACACCGGAAGAGAAAAGCCCATAGAGGGTTAGTTTTATATTACTAAATCGGAGGGCTTTCTAAAGCAGGCCTCAAGTTTTACAAGGTGGGCATAGGGCAGTAATGGGCCTATTAGGGCCTTGACTTCCTTAATCACACCAGTTGTTAATACCCCATCCTCAGGGAGAAGACCTGTTCCCTTTGAGCTTCACTAACCCGAGGATTCAGATCAACTTAACGGTCTCACTCTGAGTTCAGAGAAAAGTTCCCTAACTTTTGGTGAGTCGGGCCTTGTACGTTTTCATTTCTAAGATAAGTTAAACGTTTCTTATCAATGCCAGCGTTTCTCCAAATGCCAGAAGGCCTTTCCTCCAAGCTGCACCTGGAACTTAGCTCGGCTTTTCCTTTTCCTTGTTGCCCAGACGGCTAACCTCTCTCCACCCCTGCCCCAAACAAGCTGAAGGCACTTACATTGGCATGTTGCTAGGCACGAAGTTACTGCAAGCAGCAACAAAGTCCGCGTATCCACAAAGCTGAGCATGTCTACCACTTAGACATGCAGACTCCTTGTGTCGCAGAGCCCCTGGGTCACCGGCGGAGGTATCACCTGGCGGGCGCAGGCATGCAGTCGTGGCCGGTACCTCCAACTTAGCAGAAACCTCCTGCCGCCTTGGTGCTAAAATAATAAAGCCCGGATCTGCTCTATTTATACGGCCAAAGTTTCCCTGGCCCGAGGGTGCCTCCAAAAGCGCTTCCACCAATGGGAAGGCTGGGGCTGGGGGCCCGGGCAGCCACAGCTGGGAGGAGACTGCGGGGGCGCAGAGGAGGGAGCAAAGAGGGGAGGGACGTGGCCACGGGGCTGGCTTCTTAAATTGGTTCCATTCTTTTTGAGGACGTGGACACTTTTGAGGCTTTCAAGGGGAAACTCTGACTCGCAGTCTGCATACCTCCGCCCTCCCCATCCCCCCGCCCTCCCCCGCCCTTTCCAAGTTTGGAAACACTTTTGGACACGTCGGAGCGCTCTGCAGACACCGACGTGGGCAGAGTTTGCAGCTCTCAGGGCACTGGGGCAGCAGTAGAGGGGACGGGAGGCGGTAGATCAAAGCAGGAGCTGTCCAGCCGGCCTCACCTTGCGCCCTGCGGGCACCAGCAGGGTGGAGAGGGCCGGGAGGACGCGTAGCGGGCAGGGGAGGAGGAAGTCAGGACCCCGCAACGTGGCAAAGCCGGGGGGCCGCCCTTCCCCACCCCCTCCAGTTGGTCCCCCGCCCCTCCCCAGACCCCGCCCAGGTTTTCTCCGACTTTGGGGAGTGTGTACACCCACTTTTGCCGCAGTAACTCACTCTCTGTTTCTCTGTTTCTCTGTCTCTCTGTCTCTGTTTCTCTGTCTGTCTCTGTTTCTCTCTCTCTCTCTCTCTCTCTCTCTCTCTCTCTCTTCTGGCTCCAGGAGAGGGTGAGAGGGGGGTTCTTCTGTTACTGAAGGATTGGGCTGGAGCCAGAGGACGCCTACTGTTGGGGGTGGGGTGGGGAGCAGGCTAGGGCAGCGTGGCATCCAGCACTGGGGGAGGCATGCTTTGCGCACAAGCTTTGAACACACTAGACTAGACCAAGCTGTCGGGAAATCCTTACACTTCGCTTCCCTCTGCTGCAGCTAATTTTAAACCGAGACTTTGGGGATTATCTGGCCCTGAGAAATGACTGCAGCAGATGGACCCGGACACCTCTCTTATGCGGTCTCCTTTTTGAGGTTGTGCTGGAGAATCCACACCCTCCCGTTTAGGTTTCCGTTCTCCCCCTCCTCTTTTTCGCAGACTCCTTGTCTGCATTTACTAGCTCCATCCTGAGTCTGAACTAAGATAAGCTTCTAGTGAGACCCTCCCAATTCCTCTTGACTTCGCTGTCCATTCACTGAGCCCACTCTTACAGGCAGTCCATGCCCATGCACCTACCTTTGGCCCAGCTCCTTCTACAGCCTGGGGAAACTGCCTACCCTCTCTTCAGGGGCTTCGAATTCGAATTTGGGGTCTTGACCTTGAGATACTGGGGTTGGAGGCCAGAACTCCTGAGAATTATGAAATCCTGAGTGCAGTCAACTTCAGTAGGTGGCCCCTTCCCCGACCCTCTTGGGTGTCATTCCAGGCCCAGAAGACAAGCCACCGGTGTGGGGTCATGCCTCTGCCTGCCCAGCACCCCAGGGAGGCAGGCAGGGATTACTAAGGGTGCCATCCTCTTCCAGAAGTCAACATCATCGCCCAAGGGGCATCTTTAGCTCGATTCCATCTCCACCAAAGAGAAATGGAGTGGGCTATAGCTCCTTTCTAATCTTTTTTTCCTTCCTTCCCCCTTTCTCTGCCCTTTCTCCCTTTTTGGGCTGACCTTGAAGGAAGAATGTCTACCTAATTCATCAGCAGCCGCTTATAAAGTGGAGGATTGAATGTTCTTAAACTTTTTGCTTCCTTAAATGGTTAATGGAAATAAAAGAGAACAACCAAAAACTATATTAAATGCTTCTTTTATTCTAAGTAAGGGCATTGACTTGGGCAATAAGTTTGGAAGGCTTTTAAAATAACTTGACGTGAAGGAATTTGAAGTGTGGCAGGTTTGTTCTAGGAAGATGCTTACAAAGAAGAACGAATGCACAGCCAATCTGATCATTTAAATTGTAGAACTGTTTCTGGAAGTGCACACGAATGCTGAGCTAGTTGTTGAGAATGAGAGAACTAGGAGTTCAAGCACACATGTATAAACCTAAAGGAAAAACTGCTCTGCACAGTGAACCGATCCCTTGAAAAGCATTCCTGGAAACCCTGATGCAAATACCGAATGCCCTCCCTGCTGATGTGGCAGGGTTTGCAGCAGGCAGTCCTCAGTGATTGGTGGGAGGTGCTGGCTCGACAGGGAACAATGCAAATGGAGAAAACTGAAGGGGAATTTTTCTTTTTAAAGTGGGAGACAGATCCCAGTTCTAGCAGTTTTTACACATTATTTTTGACCCTTTCTTTCTCTTCCTCATCACTCTATGGGAAAGATAGCAAATCAAGTGTTTTTATTATAGGAGGAATTCTCTAGTGCTTACATTAAGATCTCTTTAATATTCTGTGCCTCCAAACAGCCAGAGGCTTTTTGTGTGAATGGGGCTGGGGCTGGGAAAAGAGCTGACCCAAAGCCTAAAGGCTGGGTGTGCTGGGTGGCTGTAACCGTGTTTGTCAGTGTAGGGGAAGCCTGGCGACTGGGTGGGAGGAGCAGGCAGTAGGGAGGGGGGGGGGGGTCGAGGCTGAGAGTGGGGGATGGAAGAAGGGAAGCAGAGATCAGAGACTTCACATCTTCCTGCTAGACGGTTGACACCTGAGTTCCTATTTCTGTTGCAAAAGTTCCTGAGTTCTGTTGCAAAAGAGATGATTTCTTCCACTCCCGGTGGCTTAGAGATGACAAACTGGGACACACTTTAAAGTTTGGTAAAAGAATAGCAGAGGACCCGACTGCCAAGGGAATTTGGGACAGACTGAGAAGGCCATATTGGCTCATACTTTGATTCTTTTCTTCGATCAGAGTAAGCATCTGACTGACGTCTCCTTTCAAACACTTGTTCAGGATCCACTCTCTGAAAAGCATTATTACTACACTCTCTCGTTCTAGTTCTAGCCCTAGCCGAGTTGGTTGTCAAACAACTGCTAAGTAGGTATACACTGACAATGAAGATGGTAGCTGGCAAGTTAGTTTTGAGGGCTGACCTGATCGTTGATAGATTTTTGAAAACCATTGAAGTTTCTGCCCTAGATTATATGACTTAGGTTATTCAGTTCTTGCTACTAATTTAAATGAGACCACATATTGTGAATTGCCCTCAGGGGGCTTGGAGTCTATTGGAGGATAGAGAAGAGTGTGGGGAATGCCGTGATGGGGAGCACAGAGAGCTTATGTGTTTTATGGGAGGATTCAAGGCGAACAACTAATCTAGATTTAGGTGGGTGGAATCAAGAAGGGCTTCCTGGAGGATGCAACACGTGCAAGCCTTACATGTGAACAAGATTTAGAAGAGATGGGACAGACTGGGGCACAGAGGCGTGAGAAGGTTTGCCCGTTCTGAGGGATGGAAGTCTTTGAGCATGTGGCATTGGGATGGGGTGGGGGAGAATAGAGAAAGGAACTAGAGATGAGATTGGTGGGTTTAACAGATCAGATCAAACAGCACCTTTTAAGCTGTATCCTGGTGTTTGTGTTTTTTCTTAACTATTCTGTGGGGAGTGTCTGGATGATTTTAAGCACAGACATGGTGTAACGAGTGAGTGTTTTTGAAAAGATGCCTTCGACTTCAGTGTAAAGAAATGCTCAGAAGGGGAACCCAGCAGAGGCAGAAACCAGGTAAGAGACTGCAGCAGTAATTTGGAAGACAAATGATGGTGGCCTGGTGGTCTGAACTAGGGCAGTGCTGGTGGAGTTGGAGAGAGGCGGGTGGGCTTCAGAAGCATTTTTGAAGAAGAAGAAAAAATTCTGCAGTTTGGTTGTGGCAACTGACAGAGAAAGACTAGAAGAGCATCGCAGGTTTCTGGCCATAGCAACTGGCTGCTTGCAGGTATTAGTGTCCATCCAGTTGGGAGACATTTGAGGAGGAGAAGTCTTGGGGTGAGGGAGGGGAGGAAAGCAGATCAGATCTGGGTATGCACCCAAATCTGGGTGCTCGCAGACAATTAAGTGGATAGATCTCGTAGATCATTAGCTATTTAAGCTTGAAACCCCAAACTTATATTTGGCCTAGATTTACAGATGAGGGAGTCATCAGATTACTGAAGTCATTCGAGTGGAAGAAATCCTTCATGTTTTATGTGTGTATGGAAATAGACAATAATAAAATTTAGGACAAAACCCTGAGAAGCTCTATCATGTCAGCAATGAACAGTAGAAGAAAATTCGTAAAGGTGATTAAGAAGCAGCAACCACATGGGGCGGAAGGAGATCAACATGTCGCCATCACAGAGGGCGAGGAAAAGGTTGTTTGGGGGTGGAGAGCATAGGGTTTTGTGTTTCTGAGAGGTCAAGCAAAGGCTAAAAAGATGACATAAATGATCAACTTGGAAGTCCCCGGTGACCTTGGCAAGGATGGTTTCAACGGAATGGAATCCAGCTTAGAGAAAGTGGAAGAGGGAGGTAATAAACACATCTGAGAAATGCGTTGTTGGGTGATTTCATTGCGTGTGAACATCATGGACAGCGCTTGCACAAACCCCAGTGGCAGAGGCTGCCGTTGTAATTGCATATGCTGTACTTTTATACGACAGGTAGCACAGTAGGTGTGCTTCCACCGGCATCCCCACAATCACATTAAGTGACGCATTGCACTGCGTGTTGCAACAGCTTCATTGCTGGGTGATAGGGAATGTTTAGGTCCAGTGTAACCATCTTTCTTAAATTAAATTTATTCAGGTAACATTGGTTAATAATGTATGAATTTCAAGTGTACAACAATATAATTTAATATCTGTGTACTCTGTTGTGTGCTCACCACCCAAAATCTAGTTTCGATTATACTCTTGTGGGACCGTGCTGTGCATAGCATCGGTTGTGGATCAAACATTGTTATTCGGCACATGGCCATACAGCGGAAGTCCAGGGAGAGCTGGCGGAGAGTTTAAGGATGATGTTAGGCTTCATGTGGAAGAGAATTTTGCGTGTTAGAATTAAACATCCAAAGCAGATGTTTTAATCTTACCTCATTTTAAAGACTTCCATTGCAATGTTCTCCTTCTTGAAGCTTTTTTCATGATACCGTTCCTCATTTGCTTTTAAGTGTTAAAGCAAGGAACACTTAACTGCTTGCAACTTTTTTTGACTTGATAATGAATGATCAATCTTTGGGAGGTCCTTTAAAATGTGTAGGCAGAGTCAATTTATCTCCTAGTTTATGAATTCCAGGTTAATCTGGGGAATTAATCTGGGATTTAGTGCCCCATTTTTCAAGGTTAAAAATACGGAATAACCACTTGAGTATTCTTGTACTCCTATTGATTGGATGGCTATAGTTGCTTTGTGGTACCTTGTTATTGACTATGCCATCGTCAATAGTCCATATTTCAGAGGGACCTATTAGGGCAAACAAATTCCAGTTTTAAATGAAGTCCACCAAAGTGATTTTCTAATGATTGCTAGATGTCCCAGAATGGCTCATGTCCACCAGTTGCATATTTTCAAAATGCTGAGCACTCCTAAATCTAGTATCTATCACAATGATAATTGATTAATTAATTAAAGGGTCCATTGTTCATTGACTGACTTCACTGGAATGTAAGGTCTTTAATAGCAGAGATGACACCAATTTTATTCACACTTCCAACCCTTGATCTGGTCATAGTGCCTGCTGAGTAATAGATACTTCACAAGAATTTACTCAGCGAATGAAGACTGAATTATCATGGCACAACTGGAGACTGTGGAGCTTATATGTAAATTCTGGCTATTTTTTTCATTGATGGTTTACCATTTCACTCACATACTTTACATTTTTTTTATTGATAGGTAAGAGTGGCAACGAACACATGAAATTTACTTGAATGACATGTGAATGCATTTTAGCCAACTCACCCAATAGTAGAATAGTTGTTCCTTGATACATCAAAAACATTTTTTAATTAAGTCAGATTTATGAAGAACAAGGTAACTGAAGAATAGGAAAAAGCTAATTTTATTAATAATAAAATAACAAAATTTTAGAGTTGGAAGACAATGTAGACACCATCCAAATCATTGTTGTAAATGTGTGGAATCATAATTTGTTTTTCTATCATGTTTTTTATGCCTGGCTAATGTCAGGTACACAGCAGATATTCAATGAATTTTAGTTCATTAATTAATGTTTCATAAATGAGTAAACATCCCTACAGAAGTTATGTAATGAACCGACTTATGGTAGACCTGTAACCAGGGGATCTCCTGGTTACAGTCTCTTGTTCTTCCCAGTCTCTTGCTCTTTCCTTTAAATTAAAATAACATCTAACATTTGTCGGGAATACTTTGCAATATTTAACCTGTATAACATTTTGAAGACTGATTGTTATTTTCCAGAGGAGAAAACTGAGGCTCAGAAAAGTGAAAGGTTTTCTGCAGATCAGTGGTTCTCAAAGTGTGGTCCCTGGACCTGTAACACTAGCATCATTTGGGGACTTGCTAAAAATACAAACCATGTGGCCCATCTCAGACCTACTAAATCAGACACTCTGGGTTAGCAGCAATCTGTGTTTCAACAGCCCTCCAGGCGATTAGGTTGAGGAATGGTTAAACTTGAGATAGATCTAAATTTAACATCATGGAGAATAGATGTGAGCACGGTTAAATGAAAAAGTGGGAGAGTCCAGGTAAGAAAATAGTGACTCCCTTTCTTTATTCTTCACTCCAAAAAGCCCCCTTTATATTCCTTTCTGCTCTCTCTAATGTATACAATGTATATAAAGAGTTGACTTCTTTTCTTGATTCTCCTTGGTTCAAGGGGATAGGTAGCTAAATATTCTGAGAGACTATTAATTGTTCATTATTTACACTATTTGTAACAGCAAAGGAAGATTTTAATCTCTTTTTGTTGACCCAAACTCTATTTAAGGTTATCTGGGTAACATAACATTTTATAGTAGAAAAATGTGTTCCAAAGGACATACATTAACTTTTCAAGAAAGCTAAGTGTGATTGGCCCAATGGTTAGAACTCAGTGCTAAGGAAGTTTGGACTGTAGCCTCTGTTCCTCTATGGACCAATTAACTTCTCCCTGTTACAGTACTTCAGAATTCACCACTCTGTGGACCTGGCATGTAATTCCCCAGTTTAGGTGAGACAGGGAAGATTCATGGTTTACTGCAGATCCATCCATTACTCATTCTAGAAAGTGCCCTCTGCCCCCAAGGCTCAGAGGATGCTTATTTATATATTGACACCACAGACATATGCTTCTACTCCCTGTAGTTCCCATGTCATGTTTTGATACTTGAATAAAAATGGCCTCCAGAACCTTAAAAAATGGCCTTTCCTCCCGAAGCACCCAAGAGGCTAAATAAGAGAACAGATCTTCCTGTTTCAGAATGTGCAAAATGCTGGACTAAAACAGTCAGAGAAGTAAGTCATTGCTTCTGCCCATGAGTCCCTGCCTGGTTTTCTTATAGGGTCCTTGTTTTACCACCATGCCTCCTAGGCATGCCTGCACACCCAGTCCTGCATGGACTCTGGAAACGGTCTTGTCCTTGATTATAATCAATTTAAGAAGCTCTCATTGTAGCACTTCCTAGTTGCTGTTCATTGGATTTCACTCTGTGTCACTGCTCTTTTTCTGGGCTTCGTGTATCTGAAACCCAATCTAAATATTGTGTGTATTCTTATAGTATACCTTCTATATTCTTTCACCTGAGTTCCTTTTTTGATAATGTGCCTCTTTCCTCTGTGATTGGCCTTATTCACTTCATTCACTCATTCATTCGTTCATTCAGCACATCTACTACTGCCTATGCAAAGTACACTGTTGGAAACTAGGCCTGAAACATGATCTTGGCAAGCTTCCCTTTACCACCCTTTCTGGACACCCTGGAGCCTGGAGCCCTGCCTCTAAACTTCAGCACCATGTTACCTTGTTCTTGTCTGCCACTGTTGCAGGCAGGTCTGCTTGGATCTGCAACAGTGCTTCACTGGGGCTCTGTATTCCAGCACCTGTTGTAACACCTGCATTCCTTCTTGCAGGACCTAATTGACGGCGGTCCTGGCTCGGCCCAGCACACACTGGTTAGCTCCACGCTTTCCCTGAGCCTGTCTTCCAGCTATTGCCTGCAGCTGCGTCCATTTCTGTGGTACCTGCTCTCGGTCTCCACTTTTCTCTCAGAATCTCAGACAGGAGAGGGTGGGTTTGCCAGTTCCTCTAGCCATGTCTTCTATGTTCACTTGGATTGTATGCTCAATAAGCAATGGTGGTGTCCCTATTATGTGCCAGCTGCAAATGCAGGGGGTAGATAGGGGGATAAGCTATAGAATCCAAGCTCAGAGGCATCACAAATATAGAAGATCCTTCCCAATTGTGAGGATAAGGAGACATTTCAGTTTGAGGTACCTAAGATTTAAGATTTTCACCTGGAAAATAAGGTGATAGAGGGACTAAATACAACCCCTTATAAACCTCTGTATACTCTCTAAAGCAGAACTGTCAAGACGGCATGCTAAATAAGGAGAGCATCATGACATTTTTCACGTCTTAAATTACTAGTAATGGTTATGGTTCAATTGCTTTCCATTTACCATCTTTTGCTCAAAAGACATATCTCGGGGCCTTTCTCCCCTGCCATTTCCATGAAGTGCCCATAAATTTGCTTTGCTGAAGATAATATACATATGAAAGGATTTCTGACCCCGGATCTGGTTCTCCATCCAGCTTCGCAATGCCTTTCTGACTTCGTGAATTGGAATTGTTGATTCCTGCGTGCTGGGAAGTCCCCGACATAACTCCCCAGAGCACATGCCATCAGGCCCCTATTATACAAGTGTCACTTCCCTCCTACCTTGCAGCTGCAGGAGTGCCATTTTCAGGTCCTGGCTTATGGCTCCTCAAATTCCCTTATTGCCTAAAACCTCAAGGTGAAAACGGCTGCCACTGCCATGCCATCTGCTTTACTTCACTTTTTTACTCCTAACACCCATTTTTTTTCTTCTAATTATTCCCAATAGAAGTGATTCATAATTCTTATATACTGAAATTAAGATTCTTGTGGTTGGAAAAAGAGGTCTATAAAACTAAATCTGTCTAAACTGGAATCTCCTGTTGACCAAAATTTGAAGTAGGGGCAATTCACTAATAGGGAAGAGTTACTTCCCTTACAGAAGAAAATGGTGCATTAGCTCATTAGAACAAAGGCATTCTGACCTCTGTTTCTCTGAGTCTGTTTTTGTTTTGTTTGTTTTTGTGAGTTTTTTCAGATTCACATGTAAGTGGAACCCAGAAGGCAAGGGTTGTAGAGGTAAGTGAAAAGGAAAAGAAGAATACAGTCAATAATATTTTGATAAGATTACACGGTGGCAGATGATCACTAGAATTTGTGAGGTGATCACACTGTAAGGTATAAAAATGTCAGATCACTGTATTATACACCTGGAACTAATATAACCAGTATAAGATTGTATACCAGTTGTACTTAAATTTAAAAAGGCAACAAAATATTAATATAAAAACGTATGATACTTTCAAGATTATAGAAGTCACTCCTTAGGGTTTTTGAGATAAGTATTACAAACATGCTCAGGTTGATGGACAAGTAAAGGGATGGAATAAAGATATTTGACCTCAAACCAAACCAAACCAAACCAAAGATGTTTTGCATTTATTCAGTGAGCAATGTATTAGGAAGTTCCAAGGGAGCCCACAAGGAGGATCAACAAGCAAGAACTACCTGATTCTTCCTGGGAAGGTTGAGTAGGGTGAGGGAACATTGGAACTGAATCTTGGAGGAATCTTGGCACTCATTCAACATTTGTGGAGTGAATAAAGACATGCAAGAGAATGGGAAATGTTTGAGGAGGGGGAATACAGCATCCTCAAGTAATGTCTTTTCATTCAATGTCATTTTATTATAATGTTAATGAGAGAAAAATGGATTCCTGACCATTTCATCTGTTTATATGGAGTTTGCTGTTCTCCCCACGTCTCCATGGGTTGTTTCTGGGTGCTCTGGTTTCCCGCCCACATCCCAAAGATGTGCATGTGAGATGAACTGGTGAGTCTCAATCGTCCCAGTCTGAGTGTGTGTGTGTGTGTGTGTGTGTGTGTGAGTGTGCCCTGCAATGGAAGAATGTGCTGTCCAGAGTGGGTTCCCACTTGGCACCCCGAGCTGCTGCAACAGGGTCTGGCCACCCTTGACACTGAAACTAGAATAAGCAGGTTGGAAAGGAATTCGTTTATGTACTTGTTTTTTTATTCGTCTTTCTTAAATGTGTGTATAGCTCAGATTTATTTCAATGTGTAAACATTAGTAGTTTTTGTTTTGTTTGTTTAGAAGTTTGGTGTTTTTGTGACCAGAAATATGCCCTAGAAACTTAACTCTAATTTATATCAACCAGCCTATGGTAAAATTGGTTTTGTTTTACATCTTTTCACTTAAAAGTCACAACTTCCAAGAACCTATCAAAGAGTTTAAGTGAGAACTTACAATACATATTCAGAGTTAGAAGTTAGGTTATAATTAAAAAGCAGTGGGGAAATAGGGCTACTGGTAAGATAAAGAGAAGTTATAAAGGGTAGCTTGTGCTATATATTAAGGAACCTTTCTTTAATATATAGTCCATGGATAGAACTAGTGGATGGTTTCGAGCAGGAGAACGATCCCATCTGAATCATGTTTTAGTAAGATAACCAAGCAGCGTTGCCAAGACCTGGAGGCAGTAGTCATGTAGAAAGTATCCTAATAGTACAGGGATGCTGAGTGTCTAATGCAGGGCTAAAGCAGTAAAGATAAAGAGAAGAGGGCTGATCTGAGAGCTGTTTAAGACTTAGAATGGGTAGAGCTTGGTGATCAATCGAATACGGGAAATGGAGAAGTTTCTGCCTTGGACTACAAAGTGGATGTTGACATCATTGCTTGAGATGAGAAAAATAGGAGAAGCAAGGTGTTTGTGTGTGTGTGAGCTTGTTTTTGTATATTCATTAACACCTGAACATATATCATTATATTCAACAGACTTTTGATTAACCAGTTATATAGGCACTGAGGATATCAAGATATATAACTCTGGTCCTTAAGAAGCTGATATATTCAAAGCAGCACTGTTCCCAATAGCCAAAAGGTGGAAACAATTCAAATGAGTGAATGGAAAAAGGTAAGGCAGCATATCTATATAATGAAATTTTATTCAGTGATTGAAAGAAGTTAAATACTGATATGTGTTTCAACATAGATGAACCTCAACAGTAGTATGTTAAGTGAAGGAAGCCAGACATAAAAGGTCACATAATATATGATTCCATTTATTTGAAATACTCAGAATAGATCAATCCACAGAGGCAGAACATGCATTAGCGGTGGCCAAAGGGCTAGGGGGAAGGGGCAATGGAGAGTGACTGCTTAATGGGCATGGGATCTTCGATGATAATCAAAACGTTCTGAACTCTATAGCAGGTAACAGTTGTACAATACCGTGGATGTACTAAATGACACAATATTATACTTTATAATTTTATATTAGGGAATTCATATACATATACATATATATACATATATATACACACATATATATACGTATATATATACATATATATACATATACATACATACATATATATATATATATATATATATATATATATATATGGTTCCCTGTCTGTGGTTCCCTGTCTCAAGGACTGCTTTATTAAAAACCTAAAAAAATATTGTTTTGATTGTGCCGTTACAGTTGTCTCAATTTTTTCCCTTTGCTGCTCCCCCCTGTACCCCCTACTCCCCTCTGGCATCCTCCCACCTTTATTCATGTCCATGGGTTATGCATATAAACTCTTTGGCTACTCCATTTCCTATGTTGTGCTTTACATCCCCATGGCTATTCTGTAACTGCCTATTTGTATTTCTTAATCCCCTCACCTCTTCACCCATTCTCCTACAACCCCCTCCCATCTGGTAACCATTAAAATGCTTTCCATATCCACGATTCTTTCTCTGTTCTTCTTGTTTGCTTAGTTTGTTTTTCAAATTCAATTGTTGATAAGTGTCTGTTTATTGCCATTTTATTATTCATAGTTTTGATCCCCTTCTTTTTCTTAAATAATTCCCTTTAACATTTCATATAATAATGTTTTGGTGATAATGAACTCCTTTAGTTTTTTCTTGTCCAGGACACTTTTTATCTACCCCTTGATATTTGCTGAGTTGAGCAATCTTGGTTATAAGTTCCTGCTTGTAATGGCTTTGAATATTTCTTGCCGATCCCGTTTAGCCTGCAAAGTTTCTTTTGAGAAATCAGCTGACAGTCTTATGGGAATGCCCCTGTAGGTAACTAACTGCATTTCTTTAGCTGCTTTTAAGATTCTCTCTTTATTTTTAACCTTTGGCATTTTAATTATGGCGCCTTGGTGTGGACCTCTTTACATTCTTCTTGTTTGGGACTCTCTGTGCTTCCTGGACTTGCATATTTCTTTCCTTCACCAACTCAGGGAAGTTTTCTTTCATTATTTTACCAAATGGAGTTGCAATTTACTGATCTTTTTTTCTCCTTCTGCCACTGCTATGGTTCATTTGAAGTTGTCCCAGAGGTTTCTTAACATTATCCTAATTTTTGGAGGAATTTTTTCTTCTTGTTCCTCTGCTTGGTTGTTTTTTGTTTCCTTATGTTCCAAATCATTGATTTGATTCTTGGCTCCTTCCACTCTACTGTTGATCCCCTGTAAATTTTTCTTTATTTCACTGAGTGTATCCTTTGTTTCACTTCATGTGAGTCATTCCAGATACACAAAGTGGTTCCATCAGTGTCTTGTGGACCAGTCAATGGCAAAGGTCTGACATAGCACACAGTTCACTGATTCTTAGATCTTTAATCTTTTCCTTCTATAGACTTCATCCCAAATATGCTGGTACAAAGTACAGTCAGAGGATGATAGTGATAATTCAAAGAATTACAAATGGAGAAATACTTGTTTAAGAAAGAATAGTGGAAGCTTATGATACAACTTAACATTGTGTGGCCTTTAATGTTTTACATGGATTTTCCAAAGAGCATTAAGAAATCTGCACTGTTTAAAAATTGTTTGTAAAAACAGAAAATGGGCTAAAATATGTACTGCAGTAAACAGTAAGGAATTAGAAGAATGGTCCCACGCTTAACCAAAGATATTTTCCCAATGTAAAATGTAAAATGACTATATTTATGCCTTTATTTTCTATACCTCTTTTTAAAAATAGAATATTCTTTCTGGTATGTTTATAATATTATTCAAACATGGTAATGAACAACCGAAATCATTGAATAGTTAGGATGCTCTATTCCTCAATATTGGAAGAAATATTACTTTAACCTCCTTCCTGTTCAAGTGATCATTTATCCATTTACTCAGCAAGCATGTATTAAATCATGGCCATTGAAGAGAAGAATATTTTAGATGATAATTGCCTTCAAGTTGCTCATAATTTGGTGGGGAAGTGTGTGAGAGAAGCAAAGCAATGTGATAAAGGTCTTTCTGTGAAAAACAAAACAGAGGTTTCTAACTTTGCCTGAGAATATTAAGGGGGGTCCCCAAGACCCCCAAAGATGATGAGTCTTGATGGTTGAGGATTTGTTAGGTTGTCACTGCAAAAAATGCACAAGAATATGCAAAGGCATCACGGCATGGTGGAATAAAGTTATTCATTTATTAAACATCTATTTTGTGTCTACTATGTCTCAGGCATGGTGATAGGCATTGATAATCTAAGGCGAGGGTGTTCCTGCCCTCTTGATCTTAAAGTCTAGCAGAAGAGACAGGTATGGAACAAGTCTGCACCATAAACTGTGGTGCATCATCTGACAGGGAATCTGTGGGGTGCTACAGGAGTCCATGGCAGGGGCTGTAGCCATGGGACACAGGAAAGGACTCTGAGGAAATGACAAACGCAGAACTAGAATGGTATCTCAGGCAGCTTGAGCTCCCATAACAGAGTACCGTGGACTGGGTGGCTTAAATAACAGACATTTAATTCTCACAGTTCTGGAGGCCAGGAAATCTAAGACCAAAGGAGCCCACAGATTCCTGGTGACATCTCTCCTCCTGGCTTACAGACTGCTGCCTTCCTGTTGTATCATCACATGGAAAAGAGAGAGAGAGGCAGAGAGCTCTGGTCTCTCTTCCTCTTCCTAGACAGATGTGAATTTCTTCATGGAAGCCTCACCCTCATGATGTCATCTAAACCTAATTATCTTCCCAAAGCCCACCTCTGATACTATCACATTTGAGTTTGGAGTGTGGAGGGGGACACAAACATTCAGTCCATAACAAATAGTGCCATTAGGCAAAGGAAGGGAATCGGTGAGGTAGAGTTTGAATCCAGGGAGGTATGTTTCAGGTAAGCCAGAGGACAATGGTGAGGGCCTTGAATGGCAATCCTAAGAAACAGCATCAGTGAGAACCCACCAAAGAGGGTTAAACCCTAACCCAAACATTAAGCCAAACCCTCCAAATCTAACTCTAACTCTAACCATAATCAGGTTTTGTTTAGAAAGATAACTAACTCTGTGGTCTAGAGAATGAATTGAAGAGTGATGAGCGGAACATGACTTTTTAAAAAATGTTTTAATCCTCACCTGAGAATATGCTTATCAATTTTATTTAGAGAGAGAGGAAGGGAGAGGGAGAGAGATGAGACAAAGAGAGAGGAAAGAGAAATTGATGTGAGGGAGAAACATTGATCCATTGCCTCTTTGCACGCACCCGGGCCAGGGATCAAACCTGCAACATTTTGGTGTACAGGATGATTCCCCAACCAACTGAGCCACCTGGCTAGGGTGAAACATGACTCTTTAAGAAACTTTTCCAGATGAGAGATGAAGTTAGTGGAACTTGGAGTGATAACATTGTGGCAACATTTCTGAGGTAGAGAATCCTAGCTGAAGAGTATATTTGAATTTGAGAAAATACCGATTTCATTTGCAGGCATGTTGTGTTTGAAGTGCCTGTATATGATTTTCCATGGCTGGAACATGGGGGTGCCAATGGTAAAGAATGAGAAGAGAAGTGGAGAAGTAGGCAGCATCCATGTCATGGAGGATAAAGGTTTATCTGGTAAGGGATAGAAAATCATTGAGGGATTCTCAGTAGGCCATTTCTGTGCTTTAATTTGTGTTTTAGAACGTTGATTCTGGCAGTGAGAAGGACGGATCATGAGGAGTTGGGATTGGTGGCAGGCAGTTAAAAAGCAGTTGTATCACATAACATAGTGGTGGTGGGTTGAACAGGAAAAGGAGGAGGGCACTTGTATATTTCACGAACAGGTTATAGAATTTGTTCAGAGAATATCAGGTTAAGGAAAAAATTGTGAACGATTCCTATGTGTCCATTGGAACACTGAGAGGATGGTGATGTCATTAACAGAGATGGAAAAAGCAGGGGAAAGGCAGGCTTGTGGATTTGAACTCAGACTTACACATTGTATGTTGGAGATGATGACGGATGTCCATCTGTTGCTGACTAGCCGGCAACTGCTGCTGGCTTCTGTGATGTCACCATTGGTAGTCTTATTAATAATGACCTACTATAGTTTCCCTCTGCAACTCCTTTCTTTCTCCTGGTCCCTAAAGATGAGCCAGCCTCCTCTTCTCTCTGTACATGATTCCTTTGAAAAGACCTTTAATCAAAGAGATAATGGAATATCACTACCACTAAATGTTGACTCTTGTTCTGTGAACTTGGTGTTAGCCTTATATAGGCAGCTAATTCTGGATGTTTCTATTAGAATGTTTTGCCATTTTCTCAATTCAACATACTCACATGTAGGCTTCCCAAAATTCCTCCATTATGTTCAGAATCCTTATAATTTTTTCTGAGTCTCTTCATGTAATAATATTCTCCTAGTTATAGACAACTGAAACCTCAGGATTATCTGACTCTCCCAGAATCATTGTTGTTTAAGTTTAGTTAATCATAAAGTCCTGTTTTTTCCCCATCAAGATGCCACTTATTTCAATTCTTCTTATATAGCTATCCTTAATATTCTAGTTGATAAAAATAAAATAAAAACATTTATGATAAAAATAAAATAAAAACACTTATTAAGACCCTACTGTGTGCCAGATAATCAAAGTTGCTCAGGATGTAGTACCAACAAAAAGTTTACAAGAGGAACAAAAACCCTAGCTGAATCTTGAAAGATAAATTGGGATGACATAGTAGATAAGAAGAGAAATACCTAGAAGAAGTATCACAGCCAGAACAAGACTATTGGGGCTTAGAAGGTATGGCATATTTCAGTCACCCTCTACTGTTAGCAGAATGTGTCTGAAATAAGGGTAGAGAGGAACCAAGTCAATTATCCTAAATAAGGGATGTGTTACACTCTACCCAGATTACTGTCTCAGCTTTCTAGCTATGTTTTAAATTTATTTTTTATTGAATTTTTTCCATTACCATTTGTCCCCCTTATGTTCCCCCACCCCACTACCATCGGCACCCTGTTGTTCAGGCGTTCTGGTGCCTCTGGTCTAAATACTGTATTTTTGTATGGTATTTACAATGTTTTCAAAGTGCTGTCATATACATGACCCATTTAGCCATCACAACAATCCCTTGAGTTAGCAGCAAGCTCAAGTTAATAACTTTCTCAGTATTGACAAAGCCAAGTTTAGACCCTAGATCGTCTATGTCAAATTGCCAAAAGCTTGGCATTTGTCTATGAATTTTGTGTATCTCTTTCAAACTATCTTTCATACAATGCTATGATCATAATTCTACTGCCCCCAAACTTTTGTTAGCTCTCTATTATCCTGTATCACCAAGAAGAGCTGCTCTGCTTGATGTTTTCAAGGCTCTCCATAATGGGGAACCATCAGTCATATTTAATCTTGTGTCCTACTCCACCACAAAATTTGCCTTTGTGCTTTGGTTATATGTTGCTGCCTAACAAACTAGCCCAAAACTTACTGGCTTAAAACAAATTTTTGATTTATGAATCAGGAGGAATTCAAGTGGGGCTTAACTGGGTGAGAATTCTATTCCCCTTTGTATTAACTGAGGTCACTCTGGGTTCAGCTGGCAGCTGGTCTTGTCCAACTGGCCCAAGATGGCTTTGTTCATATACATTTTGCCTTAGCAGCAATGACTAAAAGGTGGGCTGATGACAGAAGTGCCTCCATGTGGCTCCTCTAGCACAGCGGTCAAATTTCTTATTTGGCTCCTACAGAGTATTCTAAGAGACTAAAGCGGGAGCTGCAAGACTTCTGCTGTCTTAGCCATGGAAGTCATACAGTGACACTCCCATAACATTCTGTAATCACAGAGAGAGCTTCAGTGGTGACAGAGATTCAAGAGGATGGGGTTACCCAAGGGTAAGGTTACCCAGAAGTGTCGTTGATTAGGGAGTCACTCTTGGAGAATCATAAACACATTTGGCTTTAGTTAAACACATTTTTATTGCACACGCACAAGCCTTGCTTATTCCTGCATCTGGACCGCTCCCCATGTTGCTCTTTCCGTCCCCTCTCTCCTTTGACTCAGCCAAATCCTTCCTCTCTCTCAAGGATTGTTCAAGTCCCATCTTGAGTGTTTTGAATCTTCTCCTGAATACTCTTGCTCCCCCCCAGATCTTTCCTCAGTTAAAAATACAACAGCATTTTACAGTCAGGCAATAGGACCAGCAAGGAGGAGACTGAATTGGAAATATTTGGATGGAAGAATCAACATTGAGCTACTATTTACAGAATCACAGACCACTGGATGAGCAGTGGGGTTGCAAGGAAAGATGAACTCCCCTTTGAACATACTACTTTGGAGTGTAGTGCAAGAGCCAGATGGAATCTTGCAAACAATAAAGGGAGGGGAACGGAGATTGGTGGAGAGATCTGGGAATCTCCTGGTGAGGAGGTGCTAGTGGAAGTTGTGGGGTTAAATAAGCTTGCCAGAGAAGAATCTGTGGAAATAACAAACAAAAGAGCCATGGGCAGATTTGGGGGGAATTTTTGTAGCAGAAAGAACATGAAGATCCAGAGAAAGAGAAAAGAAATGGGAAGGGATCTGAGGGAGTGCAGAGCTCCTTAATCTAAAGGAGGAGGGGCATCAAGTAGGTAAAGACAGTCAAGTATTAAGGCTTGAAATATGTTTAAGAAGCAGGAGACTGAAGAGGACCATTGGATTTTATGATTAAGAGGCCATTGGCCACTGATCTAAGAAGAATCATTAGGAGGAAAGCTAGATTGTACTCAGTGTAAGCGGGAGGCAGGGTTAGGAGGCAGAAATACTGAGGGCAGACTGGCCACTTTTTCAAGAAGTTTAGCAATACAGAAAAAAATAGGATAGTCTCTGCAAGAGAATAACAAATAGAACTCTTAATGAGGACTGTCCTTCTCTGATGGTAGTCACTAAGTGGGAATAATGTGTGTATCTGTGCGGGGGAGGGCAGGTGGGCATACACCGTGTAGCAGTGTTTTTCAAGCCAAGCCCGGCATTAAAATCACTGGTGGACTAATTATACTTTCCAAGGGCCCAAACCAGACTTACTGAATGAGAATTTTTAATGGTGGGCCTCGGGCATCTGTAGGATGGAAAAAGCTCACACACCGATGAAAGGGTGTTGGTATATCCAGGGACCCTGGGTTTCACAAAAGGGTTGGTGTCTTCATGGAGTTAGGGCAAAACTGAAATTAAGTTGTTAAAATGGAAAATTGTAAAATAAAAACTACGGTAAGAATTCAAGATGTAATAAAGTAAACAGAGAAGACAAATATCTTCAAATGAAGACAAACATTTTAGCAGGTATGGAAGAAATCATATACTTTAGATAGATTTTTTTTGCCTTAGCAAGCAACGTGGACAATTTTAAGCAAGTCTGTCATCAGAACTCCAAGCTATTTTCCTTTTCCTCATTTTTTTTTCTTTTTCTTTTTCAACTGGGCTGGGGGAGGAGGGTAAAAAGAATGTGGTTTGTGAGGCAAACTAAACCGCAGGAATTATTTCAAACTAAACACTCTTTCTAACTATTTGAAGTCTGGAAGTCTGGATATTGGGGGCAGAGGAGTGAGCCAAATTTTGTGGAACCATTTGTCATTTCCTGGGAGGTGCCCTGTACTTAACCCTTAAGGGCAGCACATCTGAACGGTCTTCTGAGATTTGACCAAGGGCAGGTCCAATCCCAGCCTTTTCCTTTATCTATTTCAGATTGTTGTTTGCCTAACCTACACCTCAGTGGGAAAGAGATGGGATGCTGTGTGCATGTTTTCACAGCAAAATCTTTACTGAAACGCAAAGTCTGGCTTTTGTTTTGTGCTAGCGGGCCAGGAAAGGGTTACAGAAGCCTGTCTGTTCTTGATGTATAACAGCTGTTAAAAAGCACAGCCCTTCCCTCAGCAGTACTAACTCCCAGCCATCACCATCCCCCACCGCCTCTCCACTTAGCAAAAACCTTGGCGAAGTTGAAATCCAGTGGTGAGCAGAGGAAGCAGATTCAGTTCTTCCATTTGGAGAGGACCAATCTCCATTTGGAGATTGCTGTCGTTAAAAAGGAGATTTTCAGTGCAACGACTGGTATGCAGTCTCCAAGATTCATGGTTAGAGTGTTGTTCCTGAAAGGAATAGTTGGGGATAAAGAGCGGTCTTGGTTTTATTGAGAGCCTGAGCTAGAATTGGAAGCTACAAACCAAAATCACAATCAAGCCGGAAAGCTCGGCGTCTTCAATTATGTGAACTCTAGTTGGAGCTTTTTGCTGTACACACCGTCCAGTAGATAACAGCGTCTATTGTCCCTCTAATCAGTGTCTTGCAGAGCTGAGCTTGCTCGCTCCAAATAAACAGGGACACAAAGATGAAGTGTCCACAGAATGGCACACCCTTGGGTCAGCATAATAACCACTTAGGTTGTGGAGAAATCCACATGATTCATGAGGTCCTTAACTTAAACACATTAAGGAACTATCTATTACATTTTCTCCAAGTCAGAATAAGTGCTTTAAACAGCAATCAGGAGGGAACGGTGGAAATGTTGGTCTCAGAATGGCCTCTCCCTCCCTCTCCCTCTTTCTCTTGATCTTTCTCTCCGTGTCTTGGTCTCTCTCTCTCTCTCATGAAGATGAAGTGTCAGCGTGTAACCCTCATCTCTGAAGTAAAATTAAATCCCTAAGGAAATAAAAGCAACTTATTTTTCATTTAAATCGAAGGATAGCCTGGGTGGACCCAATACATTAAATTGCTCACGTGATAGCCACAAAACTGATTTAAAAGGTAGGATTTGGGGAAGGTTAGAGAGATAGATAGATGATAGATGAGAGAGAGAGAGAGAGAGGGAGACAGAGCACACAAGCCAAAGGTTTATAAACACGTAAGTTCTGCTCTAGAAGGGGATAGCTGGTTTCTCAGACGGAGGCTGCACAGACTCTCTCTCAGGCCCCTCCGTTTGGCCACGCTGGCTTCTCTCTGGAGGGGAGGGCTGTGGGTGCAGCCGGGCTGGGCTCCAGCAGGTCAGCTATGTGGCACTGATGCTATTGTTGAACAAAATTCTTTCCTTATTACACATCTCTTCTCAATTCAATAGAAAGTACAGTTCTTGGGATTTTCTCTTCCTGCACTTGAAGGAAACCAGAAAAATGAAGTTTATTTTCTCTTCGTGTGCTGAATCTGTGGCGGGAAGCCACTTTATGTAAAGTTAATTCTAAGAACACAGATAAAAGAAAGAGAAATTTAATCAATTCTATAAGAACCTAAGTAAGTTGGGCTGATTGGCTGTTTTTAATAGACTTCCATTATGTGGCGATTTGCTTTAAATTGTTTGTGTGAATTTAACGATCAGTCTAATATTGTTCATATCATATGTGTTAAGTAAGGGAAACTTCTGGAGCTGGAATGTTAATCTTTTTTTGAAAATTATTAAAATCTTGGTAGGAACAGAAATGAGACAAGAGTCTCTTCGAGACTTTCCTTTTATCTGCACATTGAGGGTAATATTTTCTCAGCCTGCAGAGACAGATTGATGAACAGAACCATTATTTGTGAATTCACCAATTGCTCTTAAAAATCCAGTGGAAAGATTTTGCAAATCATAAATTCTCCACTGTGATGGGGAAGCCGGAGGAAGAGGAGTGGCAGCCACCTAGGTTTTCAACTTAAAGAAGACTGATTCTAGGACACCAGCTCATGATCCCTTCTCGTCGTTTTCAGTTCTGAGGCTTCTAATTCCTGGTTAATGTGGCCTGAAAGAGGAGGGAAGTTTATGTGATCAACTATCATTGACTTGACACTCTTGTGTATTTAATAGCTTGACAATTTCAGGACAAAACACATTCAAAAGCAAAGTTAGACCCTGTTTTTTGCTAATAGCCAAACTTAAAAGAGAAAAAAATTTTAAAAAGTAGGACTTGTGGCCCAGATCCTCTACAGCAGGGCAGCTGTGACCGCCTAGCCCAGTATTCCCGAAGGGTGGTCCCTCAGTCAGTAGAGTCAGCCTCACTTAGGAAATCTGCTAGAAATAGAAATGCTGGTCGTCTTCCCCAGACCTTCTGAACCACACCAGAGTCCTGAGGGGTGGGGCCCGGCACACTGTTTGTTTTGACAAGGCTTCCAAGCAATTCTGGCACACGCTCAAGTGTGAGAACCATTGACCTAGTCTAATTCTGTTACCACTTGGGCACATTGCCTATTTGAGCAATCAAATTGTTTGTCAGCCTTTACTTCTCTCTCCTTCTCATCTCTTCTCTACGTGTTCACTAATTACCTTTCTAAAGCATCGTTTTCATTATTCCAGTCCTTCTGTCAAAGCGTCTCAATGGATCCTATTACCTACCACACATGTTTATATAGAAGCAGAGAGGGGTCCTCGCTATCAAATGGGACCAACTAGTTTCATGAAGGAGGCTATTCTCGGCCAGGCAGGTAAGTTATAGAAGCCTGGGCAAATCAGATGCTAAATCCATGACATCAAGTCAGTTCATTTCCATCTGCTTAAGATAAGCAGTTTTGGGGAGTGACAGGCTATGGGAGAAGAGGAAGAGGCCACAAAAGAGAAATTCCAATCTGGGGTGTGTGTTTGAAAGGGGCAAGAGCGCTAGGGTCCAAGCCTACTTACTGCTTTTTGTCCTTTGGGATAGTTAGATCCCTTTTTTATTTTCTTGGCGCTAGGTAGGTTCTGGGGTGTGTTAGTTCGCTAGGACTATTGTAACAAAGTATCACAAACTGCGTGTCTTAAACAACAGACAAGTAGTGTCTCATTTCTGGGGGTTGGAAGTCTGAGTTCAAGGTTTTGGCAGGACTGATTCCTTCTGTGGGCTGTGAGGGAGGACCTGTTCCACGCCTCTTTCCCGGCCTGTAGGTGGCTGTCTTCTTCTCCCTGTGCCTTTATATTCTCTCCTCTGTATGTAGCTCTGTGTCCGAATTTCCCCTTTTTGTAGAAAGACATCAGTCATCCTGGGTTAGAACCCACCTTAATGACTTCACTTTCACTTGACTGACTCTTCGAAAACTCTATCATCATATAAGGTCACATTCGGAAGCGCTGGGGGTTGGGATTCAACATTCAAATGGGAGCGGTACTACCTTCTCCTTTGCCCTTGGGTGGTCTAGTTTAGCGACCTGAAAAGGCATGGTATGCAGGAGAGTGGTGAGTGGGACAGACCCACTCGGGACTGTTCTTTTAAATTTTCCAGTTGGGAAACAACTCTGCTATTCACTCTAATGCCAGAAATGAAGAGTGCTAACACTGGAGTTTGTCTTTAAAGTTAAGTTTATTGGGGTGACATGGGTTAATAACATTACATAGGCTTCAAGTATACAGTTCCATAACACATCATCTGCACACTGCAGTGTGAGCTCACCACCCACAGTCTAGTCTCCCTCCATCACCGTCTATTTGACCCTCTTCATCCTCCCTCCACCCCTTCCCACTCTGGTAACCACCCTTCTACTGTGTGTCTGTCTGTGTGTTTGTTTTGTTTTTTCATTGTTGCTTTCTGTTTTACGTCCCACATATGAGTGAAATCATACAGTTCTTGTCTCTTTCCATCTGACTTTTTTCACTTAGCATGCTATTCTCAAGATCCATCCATGTTGTCACAAATGGCATTATTTCTTCCTTTCCTGTGCTGTCCTTTTTGAGAACTTCTGGTCTGACGTCCCCCTTTTGACAGAAGAGCCCATGTCGGAAGGACTTTGCCCACAGCCACAGGTCAAATCAGCCTTCTGATTTCAACTGCTGTGCTTTGGAGTATCCCATACTTAGGAGACAGGAGGCAACTGGCCTGAGGTCAGGGCAGAGGTGGGGCCTCGGGGTCTTCCCTTCTCCCAGGCCTCCAGGTCCTTTACGGCGAGTGTATCCTGCTGAGGGTGTCAGAGGTGCTTCCGTGTGCCATGCGCTATACGACGGTTGCATGCTTCACTCTCCAGTCATCTCGCCACCCGAGACAACTGTGTTGTGAACCGGAGGTGTCAGCTTCTTTCCATCAAAGTGTGTTTTCCCCACAGTTTATGCTTTGCTTGACTTCGTATATTTCTCTTAACTTGTTGTTCGTTATAGTTTTTGTAAAATGATACAGCAGAAAAAAACTTACCTAAACAGTCATTTCCTATCAAAAGTCATTATTTCCTGCAAATTGTTACAGTAAAAGGGAATAGATCCATATAGCTTTTAATCTTTTTATATTTTAAGAACACAGCTGCAGAAAAAGGTTTTGCTCTTAAAAAATCAGGAAAACTCTTTTTAATTTGGACCTACTTTTGAGTTTGTGATTATACAAATACATGAAATAATAAAAATAAGGGCATAAGGGGAAAGCTTAATTAAAGTTTTTCCCCCAGCTTTACAAAAAGCAAGCAGGTGAAGAAGCTAGTTCTCTCCTATTCATCAACTGTCCCTAGCATCTAGCATAGTTCTCGGCAAATAATATGTGCTCAACAAATTCGTGTTGAAAGAATGAATGAATAAACGAGTAAGATAGTATTCTTACAATATAAGCAGGCCTTGGCAATACTTGGGCTGGCGGCTGGATATGATAATTTAATTGCAAATCTTGCTTCTTTATTTATTAAATTTGAATCTCAACGAAGCAATTTTCAGTCTAGTTTTAATTACCATAGATTCTTTAAAGCAATAAATCTGAATTTCATTAAAAGACTTATATTACCCAAACTTCATTAATTCATACTCTTCTTTTCCTTCATTTTGCATGGCATGGTGAAGTCTAATTTCATTGAAATGGCCCAGAGGGAAGTAAGCAATACCAAATAGGAGACAAGAAAACTTATTAAAAGAAAAACTCCAATGTTTACCAAAATCCCTGTCTTTCTTTATGAAGGTCGACTTCACCTGTGTGTGTGTGTGTGAGAGAGAGAGAGAGAGAGAGAGAGAGGAGAAACAAAGTATACTTTGAGAAATATAGATAGATGACTGAGGCTACCTTGGGGTGCCTAAGAAATAGCTTGGAAGTATAGGCAATGATCACTGCTTTAAAAATGCGAATCATAAACATCTCCTCTGGCAGAGTAAACACCATCGCCCGCATAGAAGACGCAACCTTCAGATTCAGCTGGTTATGCAAATTCTATCAAAATAGTACAATCTATCTTACTCCACTTTGCTCGACTGCAGAAATGAAATAAACAACTAAAATGTCGGTGCCTTTTAAAATCTTGTTTAAATTATTCATTTTAGACTTCAGTCCTTTTTATGGTTATGATTGTATGAGATGAGTCTAGATAAGCTCTTGTGCATAATTTTACTGCTCACTGGCAATACTGAACTTGACATTCTGGTGCAACTCCACCTAGTCCTCTCAAATGGTCAAATAAGGCTGGCGTTGGCCTTACCTGGCTGGAGCCTTCCTTTTCCCTTAAGTTAAAAGACAAAGCTAATTATAAACAAGAGAATGGAGGAGAGAGATGGAGAATGGTTTCCCCCTCAATTGTGCCTATTTTACTTAGGTCTCTACTCTCTGGATTTTTCAGTAGATAATCGCTGTTTTATGTTATTCCTGGCACCAGGACTTATTTTCATGCTGGTCAGTGTTCTGTTTTTCTCTGACATGTTCAGCATGCTATTGCTTTTATAGCAACTTGTTTCTCTTTCCCAAACCATAAATGCATTGTCTTTGGGCTCATTCTCTCTCATTAAGCAAATAATACTCCTATGCCTTGGTAAGCTTTTGCATCCTTTCGTAGTAGCAAGGGCACTCTATTAGGTCTAATGGAAAACCTTATGTAATAGTTAGATTTTTATAAAGATGATAACCAGCAAGTTTTTTTTTTGTAATTGCTGAGTGTGACCAGAATAGAATGTTGTATTTTGCTGCTACAAAACATTATTAAGAGCTACTCTTTATTGATATTTTGCTTTTCCCAGATATTCGGCATGCATTTATAGTTAATCTCCACCAAAACCTAAAGTGTATAGGTTTTTTAAAACATCACGTAAATACAAATGAGAAAACCTAACATTCAGGTCAGACAGCCAATGGTATCAAAGTGAACCCTGCCGGCCTCTGAATCCCATTGTCCCTCACTTGAGAGGCACCTCTCAATATGGTCTCTAGTTCAGTAGTAAAAATAAAATTTCTAGGCATTTAAGTCACTCTAAAATGCCTGTTTAAAATGTCATTTTCCAGAATACTAATAGAAGCCTCTACTCACTTGGGATTACTCCCAATTAAGTGAAAAATGGGAGGGGGGAATCAAACAAAAAAGGGCGCTTGGGAAAAGGGAATATATTCTCTTCGACCATGTGCCTCCGTGGCACTTACAAACTTGCAGTTCTTTTTGAGTGCTGGCCAGAAATGAACAGGGTAATAGACATGAAAGCAGAAACAGATGTGGGCAAGTCTAGGTGACCCGCCAAGTGGAAGATGATGTTCTATACAGATGCAGACGCAAATACAGTGAATAAAAACCACCTCAGAAGACCAAGACAGAGTTCTCTCTATGCGCCAGCTACCAAACAATGAGAAAAATATACACCTTCCAGGGGCGACTCCTTAAAGCTGAGCTTTGAAGTTTGGCATATGGAATTCTATTTCTATTTCCAATAGTCTTCAGCTTCCTGTGCTAAGCATTGTGGGACCGACATCTTAACTGATTGCAAATGTTTCTGCGGTAAAGTTTTCCATGGGAGTCACCAGCTGCATTGGGCAGGGCTTCTTCTTTTGCAGGGAAACGTGGAAAGTGGTCGGGGGTAGCAACAAAGTCTTCCTGTAAAACATCATTGTAAACACTTGCCAATAAATCTGTTTTCTGTGTTTGCTAAATTTCGAGTGCAGGGTGCTCAAGAGGAGCAGGTAAATTTAAGTCATAAAAAAGTACTTGGATTCTAATTCCTTCTCAGCGAGACTACTTCCAGCGGTTTAGGAGTGGAACCCAGAAGAAGTATGAGTGATTTCCAGAAAAAACAGTGTAAATGGCCAAACCAAGCAATCTACTTAAAGTGGGCAAAGCAGAGCTGGAAGGCATTATGAGTTTGAAGCAAGAGACACAATTCTCCTTCCTTCTCTCACTGGTGAACCTAAGAATTGAGTTTTAATAGGCAAGAACTGGGCTTTTAGCAGTTAATCAGCTCCGTCATCTGTTGCAGGGGGTCCCCAACCTCCTCCTCCTGGTCTGTGGATGCCTCTCTCTTTACTGCCTGAGCTCCGCCTCCTGTGCCCCCCACCCTCCCACCCCAGTCGGTGGAAAAACTGTCTTCCACAAAACTGGTCCCAGGTGCCGAAAAGGCTGGGGACCACTAATCTGCTGTGTAATCTTTATTAAAAATTGAAATTCTTCAAAATAAGCTTTCTCATCTGGATTAAAAGACAGAAAATCTATTATCACTCATTTCTAGATGTTCCTTTTTATATTTCCCAGGGGTCAAAAGTCTTCATCGAAACATATTGTCCTTCTCAAATCAGACTTTCCTTAAATGGGCTTTATTTTTTTTAAGGCATCTTTAGTATTAAGACAGCAGGGTTTTTCTTTAGAGAGTCAAATTGTAAACATAGCAGGTGGTCAATTAGTATGTTAACCTGAAATAGTTATCCGCTTTTGTTTTCTGTTTTTACTTTCAATCAGTGCTGGAGAGTGAAGTTATTCCTAAGAGAAATCAGTTTTCTTTGTTCTTCAGACTAAGTCAGAGGGGGTCAGTTCTTGTATAGCTCGACCTCCAGGACTTCGGAGGCGTGGCGGTAGTTTTTCACCCCGACCTTAGGAAGGAGACCACGCTGTGTTCTGATCACGTGGAGCAGGCCCTCCCACATCCCTGTGTGTGACATTCTGCAACGGGCAGGGCAGGAATAGGCTCAGCCAACCTGATTTGTCTTTGGTCCTCCCTGCGTCTTCCCTTATTGACTGTGGAATGTGGAATCCCTCCCTTGGGAATTCTCTCCAGAGGCCCAAGACCTTCTGGAGGCCGCCCTGTGGCAAGAATTCATCATCTGTCTCTCTTATCTTATCCCTTAGTTATGACTGGTACAGCTTTGTTTACATAGCATCTCTGCTGAGCTAATCTGAGAATTAGAGGGTACTCTAAGCGTTGAGGAGAGGGCGTTTTCCCACTGCTTCTGAAAGGACACCAAGTGGAAGGCGACCAGGGGAACAGCACTCCCTTGCTGAGCTTTGAATTCAGTCCCTGGTGTGACTTACACTGCTGGGAGAATCCACTCCACAGGGGTGGTTTCTTGGGGACACTGAAGTTGGCGACGGCAATCCCTTGCACAGTTATGGACGTTCCAGATCTGCAGTTAATGTCATTTATGTCTTTGTCCCACACATTTGAGTTCTAGATTGGAGGCAAACACCTTCAAAAAGTTGAATACCAGTTTCCAAAAAAGGAGAATTTTTTGAAAACTGAAGTTAGCACCCTCTTCAAATGGTCACCTTTAGAGTCTTCAGCTCAGGTTTCTATCCGAATCAAAGCTTCCAATGCTCTCACAACACCTTTACATTCAGGAAGCAAGAGCCTCATGGGTTCCCGTAAACCCTCAGTTTCCCTTTCAGGCCGGATTGAGTTCAACCTCTCATCTCTTACTCCCGGCAAGGTAAACTCTGTATTATACCGCTTGGTCAGGTCAGTTGAGTACCCTACCTGAGAACATCACCGTAAGGGTACCTTCCTCAGTTGCAGCAATAACACGTGTTGCACACTGCGGAGTTTGCAGGATACCAGTGCGCTCCGGGAGCCCTCCCTTCTGGCCCTCTCCAGCCTCAACTTGAAGGAACACAGCAGGCGCAGGCATCTGAGTGGTAAATGCTTGTATTGCTGTGCATCTCTTCTTAGCCGATCCTTGCAAAGAACTGTGGAGGGTTTGATATTTTACCCTGCTCGCAAACTTAACAAGTAAGACAGCCAGATTCATTAATACTGGGAGAAGACAGAGATTCCTGGGTAAGAGACAAAGGACTGTATTTTAGTCACAGTAATAGCAATGGTCGGAGTATAAGTAATTTTTTTGGGGGGGCCAGTTCCCTGGTCCCTATAGGGTGATGCAAAACAAAAGGGCCAAATGATACACCTGCACACACAATAGGTGGCATTACAGGAGAGGAATCCTGGATTTAGGGAACCCAGGTATTTCACATTGGGCCATAAACATTCCTGCATTTGCTCTCAGGGAGGCATTATCTTAATTTCAGTGGGTGATAGGCATGCAGAGCATTTCCCTTTGTTCTCGAGGGACAGACCGTCTTTTTTTCCAAGGCTGTTTGCTATAGAAACATCCTTGAAAACCTAGTCCAGAATAAAAGAGCAATCAGTGCTTCTGTTGTAAAATGTGCAGAAATGTGACACCCACAGAGAACATCGCCCAACAATTTTGTACCTATATGACAGAGCTGGTAATGCATCCCTTTTGGATGGAGGGTTGAATTATTTCCAGCCAGGACTCTAATTCCATGTTATCTTTCTGTAGGGTTGTTATACTGCTTTGGGAGATTAAAGATAAGAGAAATGTAAGAAGAGTTGTCTTGCGTGCTGAATGTACTCCAGGACTTGTAATTAGTTCTTAGTAAATGCTAAGAAGTGGGACTAAACGATTCTCCACTAAATGGTGACCTTTCTTTTCAGGTTATTGCTTCTAAGTTCATGCCTCAGTAAACTACTGGTGGGTAGTGTACCTAGGTGTCATCTTTCCAACATTCAGACGTTACCACTGTAAGATCATTAACATTTTTAAATCATCCCCCCTCCCAAACTGAGACATTAACCTTACACTGCAGGTAGATTCTAACTTCAAATATCGGTCCCATCATTGCCACTGGAAAAAAAATCCATTTATAGACTGGAAAGCAATTTTTGTTCTGTCAGTTCAGAAGTTTATAAAAATTAACCTTCTAACTAATGAAAAAAAAAACATCTAACGAGTTCTAAACTTCAGCAGACTGAAAATGCAAAGGAGGGGATCTTTCACAAATTCAATTATTAATGGGGGCTCATCGGAAGAGCGAAGACAGGAGGGTAATCGAAACTGTCCCTGATGCAGAGGGGCTACAGGTCAGTTTCCTCTCTGGAAAAACAAAACAAAACAAAACAAAACAACAAAGACATTTCTCAGTGGGATCCTGGTCTGGTGAGCAATTAATTTTAAATGATAGTTTTATACGTTCTGGGAAATGTGAATATCAATACAAAAACTATCTTCCCTCCTCTTTCATTATGTTATTGTCTCTCCAGGATGGATCAGATCGTAGGGTTAGAATTCAAAAGGAGCTCTCTTTGCTAACCAAGAAAGACCTGCCTGATGAATGAGCCAGGGGAGCAGAGCTCCGGCAGGCAGAAACAATGGCAGGGAAGAAATGACTGCATTGCCTCGGACTTAGATGATTTTCCCCAAGGAAAAGGACAGCTTCAGCCTTCTCCTTTGTGAGCCCTCAGCCCGCCATTCCTCTTCTTCTGGGTCTCCACCACAAAGTAAATAATTTCCAAGTTGCTTTCACTTTGAAAAGCAGAAAACAGCCTGAGAGGATTTCAAGAAAATAGCCATGCTCTTAAGAGATACCCAACTTCCTGTTTTTTCTTGTGGGATTTCTAGGGACACTTTTTCTTTGCAGTCTTAACGACAGTGGACTTTCTTATGCCATTTCTGTGGAACATATACTAATGTTAGGAATCAAGCTCCTTGTAAAATGCAGAGAAAGCAATGTCTGGTGCATGTTGGGATAGAAACTTTATTGAGAGACACCTTTTCCTTTTCTCTGTCTATATTGCTGATATAGGCAAAATATATTTTTAGATTAGATTCTGGATGGTTAGGAAACTCTTTCTCTAGAGCCATTTTTAAATTTCTGTCCAAAGGGTAAAATTTCCATGGTTTCTAGAGGCTCTTTTGTTCCAACGTATAATATTTTTCTTCTCTGCTTATTATTTTATATCTTCTGTATGGTTTTTCTTTGCAAACATATCTCCTCCTATGGTCGGTAATCATGGAGACCTAGTCAATAGGGAGACTACTGTGACTTCAGGAGTTTACGGTCTGGTCCTGTGACATCCTGCACTGTAGCTGCCAACCACGTGTGGCTCCTGAACACTTGAAGTGTGGCTATGTGAATGAAACATTGACTTTTTAGTTCTATTTACTTTTAATTACTGTGTTTTTCAGACTATAAGATGCATATTTCCCCCTAAGTTTGGGAGGAAAATGGGAGTGTGTCTTATAGTCCGAAAGTAGTTTTACATTTACATTGGTGAAATATTATGTTATTTATGTTATTAAATATTTTACCACATTTTTTGCTTCAAAATTTTCCCCCCTATTTTCCTTCTCTAAAACCTAGGTGCATCTTATGGTCCAAAACATATGGTAATTAAAATTGAAAATACATCAATTTTTTAAAACATTGATTGCAGGTTGAAATGATAAAAAAAAAAGAAACAGAATCTTAAGATTTATTTTACCTGTTTGGATGAAGAGAGACTTAAAAGCTAAAAGAATAAGATCCCCAGTTAAATTTGAATTTCAGATAAACAAGGAATAATTTTTTTATATAAGTATATTCTTATTTTTTTGCCTGGTAAGTCTACTTGTATTCTTTACTTCCTTTCCTAGGACTTCTTTGAAACGGCATATGAAATGGCTCCTACAATATTTCTATTGGATCATATTGCTCTAGAGTCAATATGGATAGGCTGACTTTTCTAGAATACAAATTTCATGAAGGTAAGCAAGTTTTTTTTGTTACGTTTGCTAAATGCAGTTGATTTTTCAAACATAAGATTTATAACATGATTTTTCTTAGGAACCAAATTCATTGGTTTTAGAAGAGCTGTTCAAATTTAGAGGACAAAAAATGTTCAAGGACTGGGGTGCTCTCCATGAATCCTGCATTCCGTTTATCCATCATTCCTTTCCTTTCTTTCCTTCGCTCCTCAGTCACGTCCACATGTTATGATTTTGGTAACACTATGGCCAACACGGCTACACACGTTCCTCTCAGGCTTTTCATTGCACCTATCAGCATGAACTCAGCCCTAGGTTTACCCAAGGATCTTCCCTCTGTGCTCACATCTAGCAGCCTGGCCTGGCTGTAGGAGGTCGCACAGAGGGCTCATTGGATCAATTTTAAATGTATAATCTGCAACTGCAAATGGGCCTTTTCCTTACTGCATGTTTTTGCTTCATTCCCACCACTGTTTTCTTCAAACACTTCCAAACTCACTGTTCTCCACAATCCTCCAACTTCTTCATTCTTTCCACTGCTCTCAGAAGATATTTTCACAGAGAAAATGAAAACTATTAGATAAGATTGTGATCTCTCATCTTTCCATTTCCAAACATATCTCTGTCTACATCTGTATCTAACCTTTTCTCATTTCCTCCTGTTTCGTAGAGAAGCTGTTTGCATCCCTCTCAAAGCTGATCTGCTCCCTGCCTCTTTACAGTGATACACTGTCTCCATCTCTGTCTCCCGATCTGCCTCCCACCACCACTATGTAGGGCGATTGGACTGTTCCCATTACTGAACTGTGACAGTTCTTAAGATCAACAATGGCCTCTATGAATCTACATCCAATGGACATTTTTAGGCTGCTTCTTACTTGACTGGCCTGTGGTGTTTGTTACTGTCGATCATTTCTTACTTCCTTGGACTGTGTGGACCCGACCCTGTTCTGCTTACTTTCTACGTCTTTGTGGAGTTATCTGTACAGGCTCATCCTTTACTCTCCTGACTTGAAATACTAGAATTCTTCAATGCTTGAGGCACTTTTCTCTTTTTACTTCATACTCCGTCCCTGGACTTGTTCATTATGCCTCTGGCTTTCGTCACCACCTCTATGTAGATGACTTACAAATGTGCAAGGCAGTGCACTCCAGACCCAGAGTTCCCTTTGAGATTTCAGGGTTGATGTCTGAGAAAACACGTTGAGCGCGATCTGTCAAAACCGCGTGCATTATGTCCCCTTCTCCGCAGACTTGGTTCCTCCCAGGCATCGCTTGGTTCGGTGGCCCCTGCTCTCACCTTCGCAAAGCTCAGACTTGCACTGCAGTACCCCATCTCTCCCAGCCTTCTCCAACGTTTCCCCCAATAAATCTATTGCACATTTCAGTTCATCTTAGTGCCTGTTTTTTTCTTTTTGGACTAATGCACAAGGTAAAGAGAGACCTCCATTGAAAGATGAAGTAACAAAGAATATAGTTAACACCATACTAGATCTTAGTGAGCTCAGCACTCCCCCTGCCTTTTTTTTTTTCTACAGAGAAAGAAGATGAAGCTTAGAAATCTTTAACTGGGATAGAACTGAACAAGGCCTGTCATCTGCAAAGTCCGTAAGTGTAACCTCTCTTTCACAGCCAATAAATATAAAGTTTCCTTAAAGGTAATAGTGGCTCTATTCTGAGTATGTTTTTAGACATATTTTTATTGTATTTTTCATTACCACGTGTCCCTCTTATAACCCACTCCCCTCCCCCGCACAATCACCACACTGTTGCCCATGTCCATGAGTCCTTTTTCCATTTTTCTCCATCCCTTCACCCGCTAACCTCCCTACCCCCAGACCTGTCAGCCTGCTTTCTATCTACGAGTCTGTCTCTATTTTGCTTACTAATTCCATTTGTTCATTAGATTTCACATATGAGTAAAATCATACAGTATTTGTCTTTCTCTGACTGTCTTAGTTCATGTAGCATAATATTCTCAGGGCCATCCATGTTGTCACAAAGGGTAAAATTTTCTTCTTTTTACTGGAGTAGTATTTCACTGTGTAAATGTCCTATAGTTGTTTTATCCACTCATCTACTGATGGACACGTGGGCTGCCTATACTTTTGAAGGTTAATTTTAATGTGGACTTCAAGGATGTATATATATGTGTGTGTGTGTGTTTATATATACAAAAAAATCCATTTTTTTCAGAGATTTAGAGTGCCTCAAATAAGCAGGTGAATGTGTTGACAGCAATTCATCATGAAAAACTGCTGAAATCACCTGGTTCACTGTTTCATTGCCAGAGTCAAGATCCTTTCCCTATCCTGACCTGGTGATATTTTGTAAAAAAGATATAATGTCTTTGCCAGAAATTGCGCATGTTCATTCTGCTGTGTCACCTTGAAAAAGTTATTTAACACCTCTAAAATTCATCTTCTTCCTCTGTAAAATGGGCATAGTAATATTAAACACTTAGTTGACCATCATCAGGGAATAAGTTAATGCAGACAAGAGCCATGTCATGGAGCCTAGCACACAGTATAACTTCAATGAATGCTGGTTTTGTGGGAGCAATGATTAGTGGTACTGATGTACAAAAGTTCATACCAGAACTTTTTAGAGGGAATGAACTTTTTAGAATGACTTCTAGCCAACCTTGGGCAAATGAGTTAGTTTTTGAGTGTTCTCTTCTTTCCTAAGAAGACAAAAGGTAATAATGAGTTGCTTTTGTAAGTATTGACTTCTACAGATGAGAAGATAAAGACACCTTTTAAATATACAAATTATCTTTTCGTTTCAAAGAACAGCCGTGCAAATCACTATCCTCTTGAGAGATGGTCTTGTTGAAAGAATAAAAGTCCTACTGGCTTTTGAAATTCCTTAGGAATATTTAAATTACATTCTAATACATAAACCTCTCTCCATTCTAGAGAAAAGATGTTTAGAATATATTGAAAAAATGTCTAACCTTAGTTTTTCCTGAAGTAATGAGGTTAATCACCGCCATTGGCGAGAACTAGTCACACGGCTCCCTCCGGCTTCAAGGAGAGCTGGACAGGTGAGGGGGCCATGGACGTTCAGGGAGCACGAACTGCTTCTGCCGCCTGTTCTGCAGCGTTCTCGGAGCCCCTTTAGTTCCCTAGCTTCCGTGACTCTAGCTGGGGCTGTGCCTCATTGTCTTTCCTCCCTACACTGATGACATTGTTTCCAGGTAAGCGTTCTCGGAAAGAACACTCAATACAGTGGCCCTGAAGGCAACGAAGAAGGAAGCTGGTGATGTGAGTGTTATTTAACCTCTCTGGGCTTTAGTGATTTTATGTGGAAACACAGAAGTGATGACCGTAGAACCTACTTATTTATAGGATTCTTTTGAGGACAAGAATAGTATACATGTGGCACTTAGTGCCTGGAAAGCACAGTCAGTGCTAGCTATAATTATTTTTTGAATTGAATGATTAAATTCTAAATAATAGAGACCTGAATATAAAGTGACAGTAAATGTATCGCATTTGAAATCATCTCCCATATAACCTCAGCCTAATGAGGAAGATTCTCATTTTAATATGTGTTATTATCAGAATTATAGAAACATACAAAAATAAAAACAGAATGTGTTCTTTCTCTGCACATGTGGCCCATTGGCTAGACATAAATTTTTTTTAAGCTATGCAAAAGCATTTTGGAAATGGAACAAACCCAGTGAATGGGGGCATTTAAGATGTGTTTTGTAATTGCACACCATATTGCTCAATGGGAACTCTTCTCATTCAGGGTCAAGGGACCCTGATGAGTGTCCCGGGGTATAAGGGCCTTTTTTGAAAACTGCGGGAACTCAGGCTGGCCCCTGCTGACGTGGCGCTGTGGCGAAGGCACTGCTGCTAAGTTGTCAGCGGGAAGGTATTCTAAGCTACCTTCTTTCCCTCTGCATTTCCAACAAGGAGGAACAGCTGAGGCAAACGAGGCTGAATCTTTTTCCAACTACATCGTAAGCATATTTTGTTTCAGCTGCTGCCTATGAGAAACACGATACTGAGTGATTTAGTGGCGCGGAGGCAAAGCCAGCCCACACAAGATTTAGGAGGACATTGTTAAATTTCCAGGAGATTATTTGGGTGAAATGATGTGGTAGGTTAATTATCAGACTGCAAAGTTTTAAGACTTCTGCTATAGAGGAGAAATTGCAGCCCTAAATACAGTCCCAAACTATGCTCAAAGCACAAAATTGTAAAAGAAAAAATTGTGACAAATCAGTCTGGATTTGTGGACTGTAATTGTTTTGAAGGGGAGACAGCGGAGCTTTTAGAAGTGATGTGATTTACTTGGTGGCATTTAGCTTCTAACTTTTACTTTGAAGAAGAGTAAATGTGAATTGATTTTCTTTACTTCACGTCATCATCTAACTCTTAACTCTTCATAAGTGTTCCTGAGGGAAAAGGCCAAGTTGGAATTTTCCCTGTGCTGAACTAAGTGAAACATCAGCCAAAATTCAAGCCAATATTTTCTTGCAAAGGCATAACTTCTGCATAAGAGTGTAAACAAAGTGAGTTATGTTTTCTGTTCCTATCTTTCTCCCTCACGTCTTATCGCCTTGGATCCTCCTGCCTTTCTCTCCCTTCTGTGAGTCCTTCCTTATTTCTTTTTCCATTTTTTTCTTTCTGTCTTAAATATCCTTTGACATCCTACAGTGGAGTAGACACTGTTCAATGTGCTAGGGAAGGGGTGGGTAATGGGTGATGGAGAAAGATGAAATGAAGACCTTTCTCTGTCTCAAGAAATATAGAGATTTCTGGATATGATCCATACATAAATGTGCTCTTATAATCCAAGATGCCTGCATTGGGGCTTTTGGTCAAGCTGAGGTCTAGAAGTTCTCTCCTGAGTCTCCAGGTTTGGGGGTAGAGACCAGTGTAAATTCCAGCTCTTCTCCTTACTAGTTGGGTGATTTGGAGTCTTGGGTTTTCTGATCTACAAAAAGAGTATAATACTTGATTAGTTGAAGGTAATCAATAAGGATGAGATTCAAATCCACAGAAAGACGAATGAACAGTGTATTGCAATAGTAATACTATAATCAGGTATAATGAGGGTTTGAACAGTACCAAGGGGAGGAAGAAGACAGTGAAGAAATATTAAGTTGGTAGAATCAGGAGGTCTTGAATACCAGTTAGATGTGAGGGGGAGCAGAGGAGTCAAAGCTGAGACTGATTTGGAGGTTTCTGACTTTTGTCACTGGTGATGCCCTCAACTGGAAATAGACATTCAGTATGAATAGAATTGACTTTAGGTTTTCAGTTTTGAGGGACCTGAAAAATAGGCAAATAGAAATACTGAGAGGGGAATTAAGATGTAAGTCTAGCCCTGGCTGGTGTAGCTCAGTGGATCAAGCGCGGGCCTGCAAAGCAAAGGGTCGCTGGTTCGATTCCCAGTCAGGGCACATGCCTGGGTTGTGGGCCAGGTCCCCAGTAGGGGACACATGAGAGGCAACCACACATTGTTTCTCTCCCACTCTTTCTCCTTCCCTTCCCCTCTCTCTAAAAAAAAATAAAATATTTTTTTAAAAAAGACATAAGTCTAGAGAAGACATTAAATTTCAACATGCATTTGCTAAGCATGTCAACTGTGCCAGATACTGTGAGACACTGGACATAGAATGGCTATAAAAAGAACTTCATTATCCCTTTGCTTTCTAGTAGAGGAAAAAGATGTAAACGCTAACGTGGTAAAATATGCAACTAAAAAGATGTTATATGAAGGAAAATCAGGGAGGGCTATGAAAATATCTAGTAGGAGGTGCCAGTTCAGATTGGGAGGTTCGAGGAGGTCCGTCCACCGAGATGTAAACTGTGATTGGGGAAGAATTAGAGGTAGTGGGCGTGGTTTTCCCCTGGACTCCAACTGCCCTGAAATCGTTCTCCGTGGTCTTGTCCCTATGGTTGCAGATTGGCGACTAGGACTCTAGTCAGCAATCTACATTTTAGAAGAAACAGTTAGGGAGAGAACGGAGTGCTGCTTATACAATGCGGGAACTGTAGCACAAAGACTTCACTTTACATCTGATTGGTCAGAAGTGCATCGCATCACTACCCCGAGTGGGAAGGTGACACAGGAGACGGGGCTGGGAACCGGCCAGTGGCATCTGCTATATTCACAACAAGGATATTGTCTTCAAAATTGAGAGAGAAGAAAGTTTCCGGAAGGTGAACTGGCAACAATATCAAACATCACAGAGGTTGAAGAAGATGCGCTCTGAAGCGGAACTATGGATTCAGCATTTACCAGGGCAGAGACCCTGCCCATCACACTGTCGGTTGCATTCCAGGCACCTTCTCCAGTACCTGGGATAGAGGAGGCGATTAATCACTGACTAGGGAAATTAATCTGACTGCCGTGCATTAGATGTATTGCATGCATAAAGGTCTGTATTGATCATCCAGTATAAATTAAATTCTAATTTTCTCTAAGTAAATACTTTCTGGAACGAGTGAGCATCTGGAGAGGTATCCTTCATACGAAAATCAGAAACCAGTTAGGAGGAAGAGACTAGAACTTAAAAGTATTTCCCTGGTGCTCAGTGAAGCAAAAGAAAGGAACTACCTGGAAGAATTTGCTTCCCTCTACACTTTCAGTGGCTGTTTTTAGTAGGTACAGGTGGGTTGTAGACTTAGAAAAGCTGTTTCTGTATTGCGATAGCCATTTATTTATATGCTCCCTTGTTATAGGAAAGATTAAAACAGGTTTCTGTCTCATAGGATAGTAGAAAAACTTCTATGGAAGACATTTACATTATCAAAAGTATTCTACTGGTATCTTGTATTTGCATAACACATTAATTAGAGTCACAAAGCACAGTAAATATCACACCTCATTTGGTTATCTCAACCATGTGAGAGGTTATTAGGGCAAGTGTCCTTAATCCCACATTTTATCATTGGAAAAAGTTCAAAAGACCTTAAGTCACTTACTAAAAATCACACATGTACTATGAGATTGATCCAGGATTGGAAGGAACATGAATTTTAATTCCCGACTCAGTGTTCTTTGCCAAATAAAGTTTGCTTCCAAATACATAGAATAAGTTAGGTAGTTAGCTTCCCATCGTCATGTGACGCCCCCAAAGCAGTTGCTGTTTCTGCCTTTGGCTCTTTTTTTTAGACTCACAAGTCTATTTGTGATCTATAATCCCAGTATTTTATTTTGTGAGAAAAAAAGATGAAGAAGAGAAATAACCTAGTATTCTATAGAAGATAATTAGGTTGTAAATTATCACCCACTGGAATGATGGAGTCTAAGTCTGTAGGCCTCGGGGCCGAGAACAGTTCTGAGCTGCCTGATAGATGAAGGAAGGGGAGCAGCTGATCCAGGTGAGCAACAGAGCTGCGGGCCTCACGTGTCACCAGGTGACTTCGGGGATTAGGATTCTGTGCTCTGAGATTCTTGTGGGTGGACTTGTGCAATAAATCAAAACTAATCATATTTGGAAAAGAACAACAGCTGTGTTCACACCCTTATGGGGTTATGTTGACCTGGCCCCCTCCAGGAGCCTTCTAGAAGTGTTAGACTTGAGGACTTGGTAATAGTTTATCTGAAACAGTGTTTGAATCCATTTATTAAAGTTTTAAAGATTCATTTTGTATCTTTCTTCCAGGGATCAGGTTTCAGTACATTCACTTATTCACTCAACAAACCACTGTTTAATGTTTTCTACGTGCCAGATGTAGGCTGGTACGATGCAAAGATGAACCAGGTAATGTTTTTATAACTAAGAAACTTATAATTTAGTAAAGAAGATGAACATATTGACCAGTGGTTTTCAACAGGTGTGCCACAAACATTTTTAAACCATGCAATGCCTGACTATTTAGTTAGGGACACCGTCCTCTTTTCCCTTAGGTCGTCAAATGAAAAAACGACAACAGCCAACACAACAATAGCCATTCAGTGTGAATGAATCAAAATCATACCAAGTTTTTTGTCAGGTGGGCAAAATACATATTTTTTTCTGTGCCACAGAATTTTACTAATCAGTTTATGTGTGCCATAAGATGAAAAAGGTTGAAAATCAATGACATAGACCCTAGACGATAGACCATACCTAGACCATTGGGTACAGGAACATTTATTAGTAGTATTTTATATATTAGTGGTTAACAGAAAGAAAAATAAGAGAAGAAACACAAAAAGTAGGAATGTATAGAAAGAGTGGGCAAAAGAAAGAATTAGTACAGATATAATGTATTCACATTTTATATTATTGACTGCTCTCGTCTGCAGAATGCTTTTTGAAAATAAATGACTGTTTGCTGATGTTCAGCTGAAATTATCTAGTCAAAGGGAATCAAAAGAATAGTGAATTTGTTCAAAAAGCAAGCATAATTACTGAGGTTTACAAATAGGCAAAACCCTGCAATTATAAAGTGATGGATTTGTTTATCTTTATACTCATGATTACCCACATTAGCCTCTTTGTATAATTTTTGGCACTAGAATTTCAGAATAGTATAGAGAACTTAGAAAGATTCAGAATAAAAGTTCAAAAATTTATTGAAACAAGGTCTTCCATAGGAAAAGTACTAAGTGGCTTGGGGGAATTTAACCCTTCAAGCTCCCCAAATAAAGATGCAGTAGAAGTAAAAGAGTGTGCTCAGTACTCAGCCTCAGGGCAAAATTGTCATCCTTGACAGCCAACCAGATTATTACCCCCAGGGCCCTTTTAGGTAGAAATCCTAGAACCTCCAGATGCCCCTGAATGATGGAAATAAGATTCAGGAGGAACATCTATGGGGATTTCAACATGTGCTTCACCCTAAGTACTCAATCATATTTATCAAATGAATGAAGATGAGAATGAGAAGTGACTTCAAGACTGACTTAGCTATGATTTCCTGTTTATTTGGATTTCAAATAGAAAATTATTATACATTTGCTAATACAGTAGTTCTCTTATCCACTGTCTTATTTTCCATAGTCTCAGTTGCCTATGGTCAACTGTGGTCCAAAAATGTTAAATGGAAAATTTCCCAAATAAACAATTTATAAGGTTTAAGTTGCATGCCTTCAGGAGTAGTGTGATGAAATCTCGTGCTGCTCTGCTCCCACCAACCGGGGACATGAATCGTCTCTTTGTCACATCTCCATGATATATATGATACTCACCTGTTAGTCACTGACTAGCCACCTGGGTTACAGACTGACTGCTGCAGCATCTCAGGGCTTGTGTTCAGGGAAACCCTGTGTCATTTAAGAATGGCCCTGAAGCACAAGAGTAGCGATGCTGGCGATTAGGACATGCTGAAGAGAAGCCATAAAGTGCTTCTTTAACTGGAAAGGAGAGTGCAGGACAGTAAGATGTTTTCAGAGAGACCACATTCATGTGACTTTTACCACAGCATATTGTTCCATTATATTATTTGTTATTGTTGTTCATTTCGTACTGTGCTCGATTTATAAATTAAACTTTATTGCATGTATGTGTAGGAAAAAACATAGTATATGCAGGATTTGGTACTACTGTGCTTTCAGGCATCCCCTGGGGCTCTTGGAATGTATTCCTGCAAATAAGTGGGGCTGCTGTGTTGTTAAGAGTCTCTCCCCCCATCAAAGGATTCAATGTGCAAACTAAATGATTTAGGTTAGATACATAGAGTATTTCCTAACTGATCTGGTGGACCAAAAAAAATATTAACAGGTTCATTTATAAAACTCTTTTTCAAAAAAAAGTAGATTTTCAGTAGCCTGTGATAGTTTTTAGAGAGTAATTTGAAGATCTACAAAAGTTCTCTTTGCCCTGCATGTAACAACTTAGGACTATATCTACATGGAAAACTTACTGATATGTGAAAAAACTATAGATTCATGGAATCATGAGGATGAAATCACCTATTATTTCATCTATTATCAAGCTATCTATATTTTCTTGTGCAACTACTCTATTGCTTAACTAACATCAGTGTCTGAAAGTTTTTCTTTATTCACTTTAACATGTCTTTATTGAAGACCTACAACATATGAGATAGTATTGCTTGGAGCTGTGGAGGAAGACACAGGTTACTAAGAAATAGTAGCTCCTCGCTTTTCAGGAACATGCAACCTTGTTGGAAAGAAGACTATGATCCTAAAGGGGCTTGAAACCTCAAGTTCATGATTAGTAAACAGATATTTAATTCAATTGTTAGTATCCAACTTTTACTCTGCTGCATATTGATGTTTCCATTGTTCTCTGCTCCCTGCCCCATGCAAAGAAATGGGCAACTTCAGGTTACAGACTATTCGGCCAGCACAATTCTGGCTGTACAGGCTTCCACTAACTCATTACATGTGCATGCGCATGCACACACATCACGCCCACATTTAAAACTTTAACTAAGTTTCCATGTAATTATTTCATAACAGCTTAATTCCGGATAGTCTTTCATCACTTCAGAATGCAGCGGTATACTGAAATAAAAGCATATTTTGGCTTCTACCAGGGGGTGGGCTTCTCCCTGGGTTTTTGCGTTTTCCTTGTGCATCTTCTGGAAAGGCTTGTGGAGAGGCCAAAAAGGCAGAGGCAGCCACTCCTGGTCCCTCTTCCACTTCTAGCTCATCGTATTCTTATACAATCCAAGAGAAATCTGCTTTTGGTTAGAATGCAATTGAGGGCAAAGTAAGTTTTTTTTTTTAACATGAAAAAGTTCCAAGTTTGTATGAAAGCTCTGTCAGAGCAACAACTTAAATGGAGGCAGCTGGGAATCATTAAGGAAGCTCGCAGTGGACAATGATTAAAGCAGGATGGAATTTCCACTCTCGGTTTCTCTCTCTCTTTTTATGGTACTTTAAGCAAGTTAGTGTTGCTTTTGAAACTGGAATTAGCCCTCCAACTATGAGAGTTGGAAAATTATTTTACTCCTTCACTTTCCAGAGACCACTCCACTGATTTCCAAGGCTGTTACTGCAAATGAATAAATGAACACATTTGGAACTAACTGGTGCTCAGCAGTGGTGTGCCGCATATTTCATGATTATTCTTGCATCTTCCTGGTCTGAGTCTGATTTGAAATGATAACCACTAAGGAACATTAAGAACACTTTGTGACTACTTTCCTAGTCTTATATGATAACAGAAGGCTACGTTTTAAGGCCCCAACTTTTACCTCTCACCTCTCTCCTTTAATGGTTGTGCCACTTTTAATGACAAGAAATAGTTGCAAATGAGTCATTCCGAGTTCTTTTTTTCCTTCCAACTTGCTATGGGCTCAGCCGTAAAGCATTGTGGGTCCTCCGTAGCAAAGGCTGATGGGTAGAGGCTGAAGTCCGGGCTGGGAAAGGGCTGCCTGGCTGCAGGCTTTTCTCTATGGGTGTGGCACGGCGTGGGCGGGCGTTGCTATAAAGAGGGCGAATCTGGTCAGTGGGGCAAGGCAGAGGAATTTGTTGTGAGTAGAACTTGGTGAGCAAAGATTGTCTAGGAGGCTAGTGTAGTGGGAGGGTGACCCTGGCTCACGGCAAGGCACATGGGACGGAGGGTCCAGGTCTCTCGGGAAGAACACATTACTATTACACAGTCAGAAAACAAACCGGACGATGAGTATGGGGCATTAGGAGATGTCAAGGGAGAGAGAGGGGTTGAGAGGGGGAGAGAGTGAACTCAGCCTCAGCTGCTATTGAACCCCGGGCAGCAGAATGAAGTCACACTATTGTTCGCCTGCCTGAGTCGGAGTCGGTGACGGAGGAGGCTTCCTCGGCGGGCCGGGCTGCAGAGACTGAGGGCAACCCTTCAGGACTCGTCTCCAGCTCTCCTTCCCAGTGCACCAGGCCAATGTCCAAGAATTAAGTGTGTCCTTTCCCCCATTCTTTCTTGGAGTAACTATTATGAAGACTGGAAAACAGAACTTACTGAAATTTTCAAAACAGACTGATTGGTTAAAATTTAAAAAAAATTTTTTACCACCTCTTAGCAAGCCTCGCATAGATGTGGCAAAATAACCTTGCTTTAGTGAATGGGCAGGGCTTGTAAAGTGGAATTACAAAATATTAATCTTTTCCCCACTTCCTATTCAAACCTGATCAGTGGGACAAATTCTTGTCTGTCCCTGGATGGATGTCAGAAAGGGCACAGTGGCTCTTTTGGTCACTCTTGGATAATGAGACACCCTTTGTGTTCTAGTCGCCTGAGAGGTTTTATTTCAGTCATTAAAACATCTGCTCCCACGTAATAACCAGAATATTATTTGAGGTTGAAGCTTCTCGTCTCTCCCAGCTTAAGTCTGCAAGGGCGGATGCCTGAAGTGTGGGAGGCAGACGTGGTCAGCTCTGTCTTCAGTTCCCCATTATCTTTCTTTGCCTCCTCCTCCTCTGGCTTGTTAAACTGCAGTCTCTGACCTCTTCAGCGTAGGAAGGGGCAGCGGTAGAGGGGGGAGGTCAGAGGAAAGGAGAGGCATTATTTGATCAGTGCTGAAATTAGCTGATGTCTGTGTTCTCTGCACTTGGTAGTTTTTTCTTTTAAAGCTGACATTTTTCCTGGCAAATGTTAGTGAATTATTTGAAAACTGCTCACCCTACAACCCCAAATCACTAGGGTATCTATCCTGCAGTTCTTCTGATGTCCTGGGAAATTCATCACTGCAGTTGCTTGCTTCTGTGATGTCCTGCTTGGGTCCCTGGGAATCTAGGGGCACATTCCTTTGTTAGGGTTACTGTGTACCCTGAGGAAGTCATTTTAGGCAGTATATAACCCCAAGGCTGGCTCTTTCCTCTTGCATTCACAGTAAACCCTTATTCATCCTTTGCTTCAAGAAACGCTATTGTAACATTTCTTCCTTGCCATCTTTCTTTGTCTCCCGACAGAGCAGAGTTGCTAGTCATCTAGAGAGTTTCTATATTCCATTGTACTCTGTCACCCTCGAGAACCACTTTCTCTGGGCTTGATGTGAAGAAAAGTACCCCTAATCCAACACATGCTTACAACTCTTCTACAAAATCCAATTTTCAAAGTCCAATTCTTCCTTCAGCCCCCATTCTCCTTTATAGGGTAGAGGTAGGTGATGTGGTTAAGTAGAAAATTAAAAAAAATTTTTACCACCTCTTAACAAGCCTTGTATAGATGGTATGAAACTTTTCAATGGGTGGAAGGAATGTTTCACACTCATTGTGTTGAGTCCTCTGCAGACTAAAGAGAAAGAATGAATTTAAAAATCTGTTAAAACCTGGTTCAGTTATTGAAGGTGTATTGTTTTATTAGTGGTGGTAGAATCATCCAGAAAGAATGAGAGTGCTCTTTCCTATGTTTATTAACTTTGGAGACTTTTAAAAAATTAATGTATGCTCTCTATTTTCACATAAGTCCAAAGTGCTAAATGATGCTTCTGTATTTGAATCATTATTATTAACACGTAACTCTCGTCAAGACCAATAAAACAAAATACTAATTTAGTGGAGGTCTAAGGCCTCTAGTAGTTGAGTAGACAAACTATTAGACTGATTAAAAAGATTTTTACATAAGGACAATCTACTAATTTGCTGAGCACTGTATCTCAAGGTTAAAAGATCCTGGCTACATTTTAAAGCAGAGAACAACAATTAGAACATTCATTAGATTCCTATTTGTACTTTAATTGTCAACTCTGCTCATTTGTTGGAACCCTTTTTTAGTTATTAGTATCTGTCAGTAAGATATATGTCTTAATTTTACTTATATTCATTTATTCATTCTTGCATTCAATCAACAAACATTAATAATGTACCAAGCATTGCCAGCTTTTAAAAATATACTGATGAAAAAAGACAAAGCTTACCCTCAAGGACATATTGACCTCCAATTTTCATGTAATTAAAATTAGTATAAAGATTATAGTTTTTACTCAAGTTAAAGAAATAATTGCCTTTCACAATGGGCATACATAAAAAGACCCTAATATACATCCTAATTGTTCTTTTCCATTTGTGGTTGTTAGCCCATTTACTTTTGAGGTTCAAAATCTCTGTATTTCATTTTAGCTGCTGTTGGCCTTGCATCTGTTGTAAATTGGAGAGCTCTTGAGAGCAGAGGTCGTGTGTCATCACACAGATTTTGTAGGCCCAATGGAAGCCAGTAAGCTTCCTACTTTCTGTCCAGGAGAAGAAGGAGCCGACCTCACCATTGGAATGCAGGGAGTGGAGCCAATTGCATTTCCCAGATTCTGGACAAAGGAGTTCCTGACTAGAGCAAGTGGTAGGGCTCTTACAAATGTCAATCTTCAGAAGGAGACTGTAAGCTCTCCAAAATCACCTGTATGTAGCGGGAACACTTTCCCTGCCTTCAGATTGGTTAGCTAATGTCTGAGTCTTTAGACAAAGAACTGCCTCCCCACTCCTTTGCTGCTTCTGGAGCAGATCTGGGCCAGCTATTAGGCCCACAGGGTGCTGAGCGCATGACCCACACACTTCTGAGCATGCAGAGTCAGAACTCCAGCACGAGATTTCTTCTCTTGGAGTATTATTCCAGTGACAACGTAATTTTGCTTTAGAGGTTTAATGCAAATTGTTCAATTTGATCTCATAGGTTTTAGTGCTTAGGATGGCACCAAATGTCGTGAACGGTAAAAAAGACACGTCAAGCACAGTCTTCTTGGTTAGACAGACACACGACAATGGAAGCAGCATAGTGTGGTGGCCCATGGCCAAAAGCCAGCCCAGGAGCCAAAAGGCCTGGGGATCAGCGTCTGCTCTGCCACTAACTAACCACGTGAACTTGGTTATGTAACGTAATTTCTTTGGGCCTCGGTTTCTTTTCTTTCAACAAATACTTACATTTTTAAATAAAATCTGGAAATATTTTAAGCACATAGAAAAGTATAGGGAATACAATAACAAATACCCATGTATCCACCACTGACATGTAACCATTGTTAACTTTGAAAAAAAGAGTAAAATATTATAGAAAGTTAAAATCCACCCAAGCTTATTTTTCTTTCCTTTTTATTCCCGAGATTCCACTCTCCTGAAGTGAATGTGTTCTTGCTACTCAAATTATTACAATTTTCAAAAAGTATGGAAAGTACTATTTGTAGGTTTTGAGACTTATACACATCGTGCCACATCATGTGGGTATTTCCACGGTCTCTTGTTCACTTGACATTATGTTGGTAGGATTCATTCGTGTTGATACCTGTAGCTCCATGTATTCTCCTCATGTGCCATGCCATTAAATAAATACACCTCCTTCGTCTTCCCTATGTTTGCATGTTTAGTTTGTTTCCAATGCTGCATTGGAAACCATGCTGCAACGCCCATCATCGCCTGATGTCTGCCGTCTGCCTGTGCACCTCTGAATGTTTCTCCAGTGCCGAGCTTTCCAAGTTCCCCCTTGATGTACCTACCACATCAAAGATGCGCTCTGATTCTGCTCAGGGCTTCTGAGGAGCAGATGTCAAGGTGGAATTATATGCACAAGAGCTCGATTTTGGAGAATGCTTGGGAAGGGTACAAAGGGAAGGACCAGGACTGGGTGAAAGAGCCTTCACATGTCACTGCAGCTTCGACACCTGAGAACTAACAGATCGAAAGGCAGGTTGGATTGGATGAATCTCAGCCACAGCACAGTTCTGAGAAACATCCACAGGCGCATGGGGACTCCTCAAACAAAGGCTGCTGGTTGGCAGAGTCCACAGTCAGGTATGAAGAACTGGCTCTCACTCTATGTGATGCTTGGGTGTGGTCTGAGGGCAACTGGGGAATGTAGGAATCCCAAGAGGGTGACTGGGGTTGTCAGTCAACCAAGTTGCCTGCATGGTGCTCTTGAAAGAGGTACCAGCAATGCACCTTGGTGGCCACTACAGACATGAATGCCCTCCGCCCACAGCGCCAATTGAGAACAAGGTAGCCACAGATCTGACAGACTGTGAGGTTCAGAACCGTTCCAGTCATGGCAGTGCTACTGTGAGCTTATAGTTCCTGCTGAAACAGATTTCTGGTCTCTCATTGTCTCTGGGGAGCCCTGTTTCTTTCTTTTAAGGCAGGCTATGTGTTGAGCATTTTTTGTTTGTTTTGTTCCCTTTTATCATACATGCTGCGTGGCTTAATGGGACTGGGTTTATGTGTCCTCAATTGCCTGTGTTAACAGAATCAGAAAGACCTCATCTTCTTCAAATGATTCTAACTTTAAAAAAAAAAACATGAATATGGGCCAGACAATAATGTTCATGGAGTGGTGTATCCAGAGATACCCTAAGAGAAAAGCTGGGAAGATAAATCTTGAAAGAAAGATGGGAACAGTGTGAATGGTAGGCCATCTACATTTTATAAAATAGAAATACCATGTAAGCTTTTTTGTGATATCTTGAGAGAAGTGTTCATGGCTTACTCATCTTAGAGTATGTGGCCCTGAATATAGCACTCGGGCCGTGAGGATAATAAAAAAATTAAATGTGTATTAAATAGAACTTAATAGAAGAATCAACACCATTGTTCTTTATGGAGAGGAGAGTTTACTTCTGTATTTAGACCCCAGGAATTGGGGTGAGATGATCTTAACCTAATTTTGGAATAGTGAGAATAATAGAATTCTTCTGACAAGGTTATTACAATGTAGACATATTACTGATTTCTTTGAAAAACAATGAAATACTCAACTTATCGATAAGAGCAATGACCTATGGGTTTTTCTGTGTGGCTCATTGAGTCATTCTCTGACAACAGCCAACAATATCATGAGAAAGGAGGTAAATTGTCCCAGAATGACCAAATCATAAATATAAAATTTGCAAAATTCACCATTCTCATTCTGTCAGATGCCGCAGAGGCACATTTGGACTTTATTCATGATCGAAATTGCCCCTTCCTCAACAGATCTGTTTTTAAGTCCGCATTTCATTTCTCCAGCTGAATGACAAAGGTTTTTCCATCAGTAAATGTACTGAACTTTAAAGACCCAATCTCAGGGAGCACAGTTTTCTCATTTAGTAATTGGAGCACTGGTGTTAATGTCAGTTGAAGCGCGGTGGTTGTAACCAACACAAGAAGCAGCCTCTCTTTCAGTTGAATTCACATGAATTTAAGTCTGCTGATTTAGGGTTCTGGGATTTCCTATTCTTCCCTAGCACTTATGAATTCAGCTTCCATTTTCAGATTTCCAGAGGCCACTTGAGGGTTTAAGTTATGCCTTTAATTATAACTTAAAGTATAGGCAATTGCGTTTCATGAAGCTAACAATTATCCAGAGTATATTATTAGCGAGTGAGTTATTGAAGTCTGCATAGTTTGTGAAAACCCATCAGAATAACTGGGGGAGAATAGAGACAAACTAGATTGGAACAATGAAGCTTGAAAACAACTTTGATGATGTCTGGAGTTTGCATGGTAATGAGTCCTAATTCTCAGGCATTAGGATTCTTTGTAAAAACCCTTGCAGACTCTCTTGTTTGCCCATATTCAGAAATAAAGATGTTGATGTTGTTTTCATTAAGTTTTAAAATATAAACACTGAGTGCTAATGTGGCAATTATCTATGCTTTTGCAGACTTCATTTTATGTAATTCTTAATATTTCCCTGTGACATAGCTCATAATGCTCCCCAGAGAATGGTGCTTAGAGGAGATAAGTAATTTGCTGTGAATCACATAATTTAGGAGTAGCAACATTGAATTGCAACTCAGATCTTTTGCTATAGAATCTAACCTAAAAAGCCCATTATATAATCAAGGGACTAGAATAATAGAGCAATTTTTCAGTATTGAGGTATTTTTCTAAACAATTTTTAAAAATTGAATAAGGAAATATTCTTATGAATGACACTGAAACATAAATACATTGATTTAAGAATCAACAGCAACATTTTTTTTTCCTACCAGCCTGGTCCATTCTTCCTAGTCATGCTCACATGTCCCAACACCCTGACAGTGATGGGGAGTCTGGCATAAAGGAGAGACGTATTTGCAGTCAGAGATGGTTTGAATCTAACCTTCATTTATTCGTTGTATAACCTTGGGCAAAGCTCTTTGGTTTACTCTGAAAAGTGGTAAAAATACTAGCAACCCCAACTGGGTTTTCAGGAATTAATGAATGAGATAGTATTTGCAAAGTACCTGCCATTCTAGGCACTAAACAAACGATGGTCATTCTATTTATAGTAGCGCCAAGTGGGACATTATTTCAAATTAGAACACTTTACCCCTTTTGGAAGGTAGATAACTTAAAAATACATCATGGTAGGTTTGTGATCATGTAAGTGACTGAAAGAGTCTACCTTTTCCTGGATTTTCTATGAAATGGTTTTATGTCTATGTTTTAATTAAAAATTCCAGGACCTAGGACAGAAAATTCATAGCCCTTTTTACAGTGTTTCTTATACTTCCATCGCCCCTTTAAGTCCATAGCTGGTCTTATCCTTTGATCCTAACATATAAAGCTTTCTCTGAGTAAAAGGAGTAGCATGTTTTCCAAATGCAAAACTTTTTATGCGTCGTACAACCTTCCCATTAAGTTTGTAACCTACTGAGATGTTAGTCTGATTTGTTTACTGTGGTCTCTCTGAACGGAACAGATAAGACTGGTGTCAAAATAACAGCATTTTGTCTCCTTCTCAATAGAAATTTGCAGCGAACCCCCTGGAGGTGGCAGTTCTAATGTTTCTTCTTTCAGCAAATAACTCAGCTGCACCCTTGTGAGTTTGTGGAAAGAAAACAGAATCTGAGGACTTCTGTCCTTCCTCCTCCTCCACTTGCTCCCCATATCTCTACGCCTCTTACATCTCCTTCTGTAGTAGATGATATTTATGAAACAGGCCTGTGGACATCTGAGTATGCCAGGCTGCTGGGCAGTAGGGAATAGGTTCCTTTTCTGTCTGTAGCACTCCTTTAAAGATATAAAATAAAAAGTTTAAGTTCCTTCAGAAATGATGTCTATAACAACGATGATTTCATAGCTAACATTGGCTAATATTTATTTAACACTTACTATGTGCCAAACACAATATGATTTGCATAATTTTGCCATTTCTTGCAGCAATGTTATTATGAACCAAACTGTGTCTCTCTGAAGTTCATATGCTGCAGCCCTAATCCCGGCCAGAATGACTGAGTTTGGAGATGGGGCCTTTGCAGAAGGAATTAAGGTAAAATGAGGTCATGCGGGTACAGCCCTGGCCTGATGGGATTAGTGCCTTGATAAGAAGAGACAGAAGAGAGCTTTCTCTCTTTCCATCTCTTGAGGACATAGTGAGAAGGTGAAGTCTGCAAACCAGAGGGGAGACCTTATCAGAAACCAGCCTTACCTGGCCTTGATCTTGGACTTCTAGTCTTTGCAACTGTAGAAAAAATTAATTTCTGTTGTTTAAGCCACCCAGTTTATGGTATTTTGTCATGGCACCTGAGCTAATGCAGACTTTAATTGTATCTCATTTATAGAGATGAAAAAGCTGAGACTTCGATTATTGAGTTAAGGAATTCTGACAGTGTTCTGATCTTGTTTCTGTCCTGACCAGCTCAGGGTGAAATTCAGGGGCTGCTTTGTAACTGTTTTCTCTAACTACACATTTGCTTCCATTTTCCCTCCTATTTTCCTTCTCTTTTTTAAGAGTTAATCTCTCTCTGTACTCATCACTCTTGATTTTCTGGTTTCTTCCAAAACCCCACCCTTGCACCCACGTGGAAGGGTTCTGTCATTGCCTGGTGTCCTCTTTCTTCTCTTCAAAATGCTCTATGGAAACCATTTTCCCTCTTGCTGCTCAGGTTTCCCTTCACTTTTCAATTGTGTCTGTCCCTTATCTCTATCACAGCATAGTTTGCTCTGTTTCCACTTGGATAGACATCTCCTGAAAGACATCATTTGCTTGTTTTCTTCATCTTTGGTGATCTGAAGATAAAGATTAATAAGAAAGATGGGCAGATAATTTGTCATTTTCCTAAGTCAAGGTGCAGTGATTTAACTTCCACTTACTACCCATTTCTTAAACAATTTAAAAATGATTTATTTTGTGTGTTTTTTAAAAAAGCACCCTGCCTATTTCTCTTTTATTTTAGTTATAAAATCCTCCTTTGAAATCGTGCCTTCTCCGCCTGTGGGGGTGCAAATATCTGTAGCTTATCGAGCTGTCAATATGAAGACACACAGTAATGAACAATGGACACCACTTTCAGTCTTGAACACCCAGGGCCATCCCCTTGTTTATATTACTCCTCTCTCTCTGGTACGAGAGAAATTTAAAGATATTCCCTATAGATCTTCCACGGCACCAATTCTGTGAGTCATCCCTACTCTCCTGCTCCTTTCCCTAAGCAGGTAATAAATCATCAGGCCCTAGAGATAAAACTTCTTAAATACAGTATCTCTTGCAATTGGTCTTCTTGTCGCCAGTCCCCGCCACTACTGCTGCCCTGCCTCTCTCCTCTTGCTCGTAGTCCTTCTGTGACTCCCCCTGGGGCAGAGGCCAACATGTAGACACACAGCAGAGCACCCCTGGCCTTTCAGGCTTGAACTCTTATCTGTAAATTCAATCTTATTGCCTATCTTTTCTCCAGCCCCATCCTATGCTTGGGCATTTTGGACAACTGATTCGTGCTGCATCCATGGCCAGCTCTATGGTAGACACTCTGCTAGCTGATGGGGCTACTTGGTGATCAAGATAGCTATAGTCCTGTCCTCCTGGAATGTGCAGTCTACAGGAATACAGATAAGTCCACAGGAGGTCTAGCTAGAGTATGTTAAGCTCTGCAGTAGGGGAAATATGGAGTGCCATCTGGAGTATGGAGTGACACCCAACTCAGATGTGGGGAGATCAAAAAAGTCATTATACCCAATCTAAGGCCAGAAGGTTGAGAAGGTACTATGGGAGCCAAGGGTTAGGAGTTGAGGGCAGGGAGTAACTGCTTCAGGCAGGGAAAGCATCCTATCCAGAGAACAGAGAGTAGTTTATTGTGGCTCCAGCGGAAGTGGCTGAGGGAGTTATTTTGGAA
>PVKM010002180.1:0-67639 GCA_004027735.1 Carollia perspicillata | reverse complement strand
AAGTATTTTCTTTCTCTATGGGCATGTTCTGTGAAATGCATGATTTAGAGACAGACCACAAAACCATTCTAGTTTCTTCAGCAGAGAACAACACAATGTATCTGTTTCAAGGTGATTTCCTGATAATGATATCTTCCAATAAATTTGAGGCAGATTCACAGAGTAGAAACTGGATTCTGTTCCTGGCTTAGCTTCTTTCGTCTGTCTCCATATTTATAAGACTTATAAGAATTTCTTCCATATCGTTAACCTTCAGTAAATGTTTGTTGAACTGTCTGGATGTTCTCTTTTAAAACTGAGGATAGACTGTGTTCTGGGCAGTTTGGCAAAGTGGTGTATCCATGGGGTGAATCTGCCAGCACCGTTGTTGTGAATTCATCGCCTGTAGTGCTCCAATGGGATCTTAGATTCTTTTAACTCTGACAATTTCAATTCATCTAGAATCATCTGTAGAGTGTTGACTAACCTGAAATCCTAGCTTTTAGTAAAAAGTTGACAAGGAATAACTTTCTAAGGTCCAGTGACTTTCAGAGAGAGCTTCATGCTTGGCAGTCCAAGGCATGTGAGCTCACTTAAAAAAAAAAAGACATCCATGAAACCACAATTTAGTGATTCCAGCAGTTTGGAATTGGGTTTTGGCCCAGAATCCAAAGAATAATGCTGTGATAGCAACAAAGAAATCGTTAAGTATAGTTTTCTCTAAAGACTATGAAAGAAGGAAAAGGAATGGAAACTAGGCCAACTTCTTGATGTTTTATTAATTCTCTTAATGTTTTTACTTAAGTCTGTGAATTGATGTGAAGTGTTTTTGTTACAGAACAGAGGTCCACGGGGAGGTCCCCCGCAGGATGGTATACTAATACCGTCCAGACCACCTACTGGGCTCGATTGTCCGCTGCCAATCAGAAAGACATCCCTCGATGACAGAGATCAGTGAAAAGGAAAGGAACTTATTATTTATTTGAAATACAAACTAAAGTTTCCCACAAACGCACACAGTCCTTCTAGTACCCTCCATGTGGCAAAAGGGAGCACTTCCAAAGCCTCGTGGTCCTGACTCTCACCCAAGCTGCGTGGTCCTAAACAGACGCGTGGTCCCCAAAAGAGACCCCCAATGGCTGCCACGCCTCCGTTTAAATCCCAGGGCCAGTCTTCCTCTGCAGCCCCATGTCTGGCTCCGCCCACAATTGGCTACAGCTGCCAGCATTCTGGGCAGGTGTGGCCCTGTGGTGTGGAGCCAATTAGCTCCAAGCTCTTCTGGACCCTATTACAAATCCCTATTTGGGGCTCCCCTCTTGGCTGCACCCTGTTACATTTTGATTTTGCCTCTTTGCAAAGTATCACCATCATGCCTGTTGGACCATACCGTCGGGGCTTCTCTTCATGTGTCTTACTGTGAGCACCTTGTCTTGGTTGAAGGACTAGCCTTTATAAGCTCAGAAAGATACATAGTTCTTGTTAGGAGTGTATAAAATTCCCTCTTTATCCTGCCCAGGTTTTTCATTATCTCCTAATATTTTCACCTCATTTCATTTTTCTTTAGACCACTTTCATTTGAATTTTTTTTGGCAGCTTTTTGCCTGTGGCTTCTTTTACTTCTGGAATCAAGCAATGCAAATATGTCTTTGTAAATTCTAGCCAAACAATTTGCTATTCCCCCTTTACTCCTCACCAATTTACTGCATCTTGTTTCAACATGAAGCTTTAGACTTTGTGTATTAGCAAACGTGCAGATTATTATATATTCAATTAAATGCCACCGGTAAAGGGCAGAGTGGTTTGCCCAAGTTAATTATTCACGATAGCTTTTAGACTCTGAAGAGCTCGACAAGTATGGGCAGAGACCAGTCCTGATATGGATATTTAGAATGTGTTATGACATCTCTGGATGGGGGCTTGACTTTGGACACCTCCCCCACCCCTTGTCAGTGACCCTCCCTCTGCCCACTGACCTTATTTTATGAAGTTTCTTCACTCTCTTCCCATTCAGGAATGTCGTTAATACAAATATGCCTTGTTCTAATCTTTGCCTCTTTTTCATAATCCAGTCAACAAAATATGTTGTCTTTTTTTAATACCAGCTGCTTTGCTAATGAAAACTTGCCTTGGAGACTTAGTTTTAGGTGACTGGGAGGTAATAAGTTTGTAACGTCTTCCCCTAATGCAGTTAACATTACTCCTATTTACTAGACCCATAAGGAATGTCTGTTGCATAGGGCTTTCATGAGGACTTCAGGCCTTGTGGCCGAGCAGATACTGGGATCCAGAAAGTATTTCTGTGTACTTCAAAAAACAAACAAACAAACAAACAAACAAACAAACAAAACTGTCTATTCCCTGACTGGTGTGGCTCGGTAGACTGGGTATCATCCCACAACCCAAAAGGTTGCTGGTTTGATTCCCAATCAGGGCATATGCCTGGGTTGTGGGCCAGGTCCCCGGGGGGTGGCATTTGAGAGAGGCAACTGATTGATGTTTCTCTCGAACATTGATGTTTCTTTCCCTCTCTTTCACCCTCCCTCCCCATCTCTCTGAAAATAAATAAAATCTTTTAAAAAACTGTCTACAGAGTCCACTTTTAACAGAACAATTATGGGGAAAAATGCAGGGAAAAATAAAAGGTTTTCTGGAAGTTTGTCTTTGTGTCTCATAGGGGAAGATCAACTATAACTGTATTTTAAAAATGTATAGAGGTTGAAAAATAAAGCAAGTAAGTTAACAAATTTTCCAACCCTCCATAAGATCTTTATAAAACAGGTTCTGAGAATTCACCTTAGCTGAAATTTGTCCTCAGGCAGACTTACCTCCAGAGTCCCTAAACAATGGAATTAAACAATGGGACACCCCACCCTCCAGTGTGACAGCAATTAATTACCCTCTGTACAGGGGTCAAGTCCAACATGAAAACAGGGGATCCATAGCAAACTTCATACTTCACTTTACAGAGAATGTGAATTTTATTTGCATCCCATGGTGATGATGCTTTCTGGAATTTTCCTAAAACACTTGGCATGTTTTAGTGCATTTCAAAATATGATTCCTGATTTTACTAGAAACACAGTTTATGTATATTATGGATCCTCTGAAGTTGATGTCCAAAATAATGGGTTGCCCCATTAAGAGTCTTGCACATAGAATCAAAGAAATGAGGGTCTGAGCCAATGATTCTCCTGCATGAGATTCTGTGATATTGCGAGAAGACAACAAGAAGACAAATAGCAGCTGGGTGAGAAGGGCAATACAAAAAACTAAAGTAGGGTGATGCCATAGGGAGTGAGTAGTTTTCTTCAGCTTTGGGGGCCCTATAAGAGCTGCCTGATCAAGGAACATTTAAACTCAGAACTGAATGATAGCAAGGAGACAGCTTGTGAAAACTGGGGAGGAGGAAGCGTGATAGACAGGGACCAGCCAGGGCAAAGGCCCCGAGACAGGACGAAACATGGCTTCAAGGAACAGAGAATTAGTCAAGAACTGTCAGCCAGGTCACACATTTTGTAAGGCAGAAGAAGGACTTCAGGTTTTATTCCATTTGATGAGATGCCACTGTAAAATGGTAAGCAGAACAGTATGTGGTCTAATTTATATTTTTAAAAGATACCTCTGCTTGGTATGTGGGGAATGGGTGGAGGAAAACTGGAGGCACAAAGACAAGAGGCTCTTATGAATTGCAGTGACCCTATAGTTTGTTCAACTCAGGACCTTTCTGACAGTGGAAGGAGATGCTATCCATAGAATAGGAGGTAAAAACCGGGCCTGTGGTGAGAATACCAGGGTTGCTTTAGCCATTCCAGTTGTTGGTAGGGTAGTGGAACCTTTTATGCCATTTCATTAAACCCACAATAAGCCCTACATGCTCAGTGCATAGTACACACCTGATAAGTGTTCGCTGGGTGAGTGAATAGATGAATGAGCCTGGGGGAGATGAGCATCTTTGCTTTCTCAATGGAGTTGCACTACAAGTTAACTGAGACCTAACTATAATGTGAGGTCTGATTTTGATTATAAAACTCATACTGTTGCTCAAATTTCTTACCTAATACTACCTCATTATCTTTGTTTTTAAGTGTTTCTAAACTGTCCCTCACATATTTCCGTTTTCTTCTTCCATTTCCTCCTCTCTCCTGGGTTTAGTGTTCTACATGAAGAGGTGCTGTAAATGTGTTTGCTGTACTAGTTTTTATCAAAAGCAAAAATTGGAGAGGTCATCGACAGTGTAGAGTCCCCAGGCAACTTTTTGATCTTTCCTTTGAAGCACCCTGTGCCACATTTAATGCCCAACTTCAGAAGGCCTCCACCTGGGCGGTCTGTCCGCGCTCATTTAACAAGGCCGATGCTATGTGGTGCGCTAAATCTGCCACTCACTTCTTACACAAAGACTTTCTTCTGTATCCTCTTCTGCCCATCCAAGAACTTAGGACCACCTTCCTCCCAGGGAAAGGGAGCTGGCAGCATTTCTGAAGGACCCCACCCCACTCTTTACAGGTTACAGTAGCTTTGGCATGTTGCAAAACTTGCATCCAGTTCTCAACAGAAAAAGAGAATCTCATTCTCCTACTTTGAATTTTGGGCATAGAAAAATTCAAGAGTGTATATTTTATAAAATTTGTACTGTAAATGATATGTATTTATGGCTTACTCCATAAGCATTCGAGTAGACTTATCTTCTAACAAGATCGGGTTAAATAAAAGACTGGCTTTAGGCAGTGGATGCACAGCCTAAAGACCTTCACATGCTTAAGGTACCTGCACACATGTGTGCATGTGTGTGCACACAAGTGTGTGTATGTGTGCACACATGACTATGCCTGTGTGCTCACTATGACCATACTTACAATGACCATGCCTGTGTGCTCACTATGACCTACCTTGATGATCATTTGCAATCAGTGCCTTGATGTGCCCCAGTCAGGGCTGTTACGCTGGAGAAAAAGGGTTCCAGCTTGCACTCTTGTACTTCTTGCTCATTTTTTATCCTACTTACCTGGGTTGCTTGAGAAAATGTAAGCCTATCCACCATGAGAGACAGTATGTCATTTGCTGATATTTGCAAAATTATTTAGTTATCCAACATGGACACCTTACTGTAGTTGGATTTATGGACTAGTTTCTGTTTTAGATCCTAGGGACAATCAGCTCTTCCAGAAGTTGGAAGATTTTCATGTGGAGAATATCATAGTCCCACCCTCTGCTTAATTAGGGGAAATAAAATGGACTTAATGTTAGCCTGTGTTTGTCATTGTATAAATATGAACTAGAAGATTAACTGCTGATATTATCAGAGGAGGGGAGAGACAATTTGTTCTGAAGTATAGACTCCCTGATAGTCAAAGGTATATTTACCTTAATGTATTTAACTGAAATATATGGACAGAACAAATGTGAGACTTCTATATTGTTTGTCTCTGTCACTAGAATTTATACTCCTAAAAGATAATATGTGAGCATTTAGCTTTCATACTTTTGCCTCTTATTGTAATAATATTTACCAAGATGGGCTCAGATTGCAGCAGGAAAAACTTCAGTTTGGCCACAAGGAAACTCTGTCTTGTATTTAGTTAAGGTCACTAGAACCTTAGGAAACAAGATGGTGAAAGATACGTAGATTTTTCTTTTTAAAAATGGATGAAAATGATATAGGAAGAGCATTCTTTGATGTCAAAGAAACGGAATGATCCCAAGAATATCTTTGAGAGGCAGACCTTAATGAAGTGAAAAGTGGCAGGAGTGGCAAATGTATTCTTTGTGGCAGATAACTTGTGATTCTTTTCCCACCACGCTGTTAGCATGGACCTCTCAGTATTTTGACTTAATGTAATACATTCTGATTTCTGTCCTTTTGTTGCAAAATACCAGAAAGTAAGATGCAAATCTTCAATGGAAAATGTGAAGTTTTTCCCTGGGCAGGAACGGGGTGCAGGGAGGTAGGTGTTCCTGCGGAAATGAGACACGGTAGAACCCAATCCAGGTTTTAACAGCAGGCCACAAGCTTTCCTCTCAATCGACATCAACTCTGGAAAATACAGACAAAGCTCATTTCATAAGAACTGTCGTATAATGAATCTTAGTTTACAAAACTTCAAGTCTTGGCATTTATTTCTTTGCTGAGATCATGATTCTTTTTCGGTGAGGACAGTCGCTGTGGGTTGATGCAGTCAAGAGAGTATGTTTCCACGTGCAAGTCCCTTTTACAACTTACGGAAAAGCTGGACAAAAGCATAATGCGTGATTCTACATCGCAGCCTTATTTAAGTGTAATTGCAGTAAACTGGGCACATTTTTGAACATTTCATGGCTTTCTCAGCCCCATATTGTTATTAACCAAACACCGTAGGCCATCTCTACAGGTAAAGCATACTGTTGCAGGGAGAACCACACTGCTGTACGCCAGGGTTCTGTCCATTATCGGAACCGTAGCAGGCTCCTCATGACCAAGAAGCTGCCTTCTGCCCTGTTCTGATTAGACTTTAAAATGTACCAAACAGCAGGGAAGGGTGGGCATAGCTATAAATGTCTTTGTGCTAATGATGACTTTTCTTTTCTCACCAGTGACAGCTGGGGGTGAAAGTTGTCAAAGACAAAGTTATAAATGTTTTATATTGGAAAATGCTAGGTGAATTTAAGACACAGTCGATTTATTAGGTTACTGCCAAGAAGTAAACAGTAGACTCATTAAAGGTGCAATTAGTCATTGTTGACATATTTTATTTTTAATCAGGGCTCCAGGAGGGGACCAAAGTGACTGAAGTAATCGAGTGCTTTGTTATTTCATAAGTAAAACCAGCTTTTTAAAATGTAGCCATTCCTTTTCCTTTGGATTTTTATACCACCTTTTTATTTTCTGAGAAATGTGGTGACTTCACTTTAGGGTATGAAGTAACCTATGTTAATTGATTAATTATTTTGTGTTTTTGTTACACTGGATCATCACATTTTTTTCAGTGTTTCCCTATTTCTTGGCAAGTTAAGAATGGAGGGGGAATCCATGGTGATAGAATGCATTAAGCCAGGTATTTCATGTACCTACAATGACAGATAAAGAGCCCAAGAATCAAAGGTTAAGTAATTTGCCCATGGCCACACGTTGGGTAAATGCCCGAAGATGAATGTCTAAACCCGGGGCTATGGACTCCAACAGCTGCCTCTTACCATTGTACCACGGCCAACCCTTGTTCCTGCAGATCCAACCTCGGCTGTTAAGGCTTTCCAGAATGTGTCTCTGCTTCCATCTAAGCAAATTTCCTAGGGCCAGTGGCACTGCTCTGCGCCTCCCAGGGCCTCCTTTTCCCTTTCCACAGTAAGTGCCAGCTCTCATCCCACCTCCTCCGTGGAGCCTTCCTAATTACTTCTGTTCCCACTTGCTCATCCTTTATGAGCTTTCTCTTCTCCTCTAAACTCCTTTAGACATAAAGCCCTAGATTTTCTGGTGTAGAGCACATTTTAAATAACTGATCAGAATAACTTAACATTTGTTTATTTTCTCTCCAACCCTGCAAGGCTTTAGAAGCATGTGTAATAGCCTTCCTTATTTTTCATTCTGCCTCAACCATACATATTACAGAAATACAATTCTAATTTAGAAATTTCCATTAACATAAGCATCTACATAATGTAGAAAGAGCCCTTGTGAGACAAATAAGCACTTCCTTTGGACTAACTCCACTTTTTTTGGTAGAAATAATCTCTGTTATCCAGCATTTGCTAAGTTCATGAAATGCTTCGAAGGTTAAATATGAGCCAAAACAATGACCAGCCAAGATTCTTTTCCCAAAGAGGTCTTGGATTTCTTATCTTTCTTATTCTTGGAGTTACATCAAATTACATTTAACTGAGAAAATTGTAATAATATGACGCTCATCTTATTTTCATAGACATGTGCCTACGAATCAATCCATAGAGGCCATCTAATTCGGCTTCCTTACATCTCAGAGAGGCAGCCTTCGTGGGCAGATATTTGGATCACATGTCCTTTCTCAGATAATGAAGCAAAGCAGTGGAAGTCGGCATGACTCCTCAAAGCAGCAGCCAGTGGCAGCATGAACCCAGTTTGCAAGACATCAGACCAACGTCTGAAAACGTAGCAAAACATCTTTTAAACGAGCATCTCTTTAACCTAAAACATTTTTTCCTATGTGGAGACATTGTTTAAGAGGAGATGCTTCCATTTTCACATACACACTTAATGTCCTTGCATGTATCACAGAACTCTACAGTGAGAAGAGATGGGTGGGCTGGGAAGGACCTGTCCAGGGACTTGTGCTGGTTGGCCCATTGAGGCAGGGGACTGTGGTAAGAAAAAAACCCATCGTCCCAACCTGCCGTTGTCTTAGGGGAAGATATATCTTCAGAATGTGGCCCATTCTTCACTCCCATTAGTTATAGTGCGAAAATGACAGTACCTCCAGCTGTTCAAATCAGGAGTCATCATTAGCAGAGAGGATTCTCTGGGCTAGGAGATAGGGCCACGGCTCTCAAACTTGGTTGCATATTGGAATCATCTGGAGAGTGTCAACAACTACTAGTGATTTTGCCTCACCATCAGAATTCAGATGTCCTTGGTTGGAGGTGTGGCCTGGGCATTAGGGAGTTTCCAAATCATACAAGTTTGAGAAATACTAAGCTGAAAAAACCCATTTTCTGTTCTAACTGATTGATCTCAAGAAGGCCTTGGCCTCTGTGTAGAAACTTCCTAATCTGCTTTATTCCATCAGATTTTCCAGCCTTGAAGAGATATGATTTGTATCAAAGATTCTTTCAGTATAAGGCTTTGCAGAAATTCAAGGATTCTACATTTTTTTTCTTGTTCTCTAGCTGAAGTTCTGGCTAAAAGGACCTAGGAAAACATTTTTTAAAAAATAAAAAGTAAATCAGGCAGCCCCCTTATAAAAACAAACAGAAAAAGTTTTCAGGTCCAATACTAAATCTTTTAAAAAATTCTTAAAACTTAATTTATCCTAATCCATCCATTCATGAAACGTCTTTGCATGTGTGTTTAGAGTAAAACAACATTTTTGGGAGCTACTAGTTGTCAAGGGAACAAAATTTGTGATATGTGAGGGAAGAAAAGTTCTATGTAGCTGGGAAGGCCCATGAAGTGCATCGTCCTAATGGGTTTCAGCAGAAGGAGCCCACAAGCTGCGTGCCACACTTGGCTGGTGGCGATGAGCAGGAGGAAAGTGTTCTGAACCCATGATTTTCTACCTTTTCCATCTCCTGGCACACAGAAACTATGACTAAACGTCTGCAGTACACCAAAAATGTACGTTTTGCCGATCTGACACACAGAAAAAAATAGGTATAACTGATTCATTCACACTGGCTGCCTGCTGTTGTGTTGGCTGCTGTCCTGTTTTATTTGACAGTCTAAGGGGAAAGAGGTCAGTGCCCCGGTCAAAGAGTCAGGTGTTTCAGGTTTCAACAATTCTTGCGGCGCACCGGTTGGAAATCGCTGTTCTTAACTGTAGCAGCATCAAATAAGGTAAACTACCTCCTTTCTTGACCAGTGGGTCTTTCTGCCCTAGAATGAGTTGGGCTGCTGGAAGGCGGTACAAGTCTCGACCTTCTGGAAGACATGCCATGAGGTAAAGAATGACGATGGAGAAAGTAGTTCACAAACCTGGCTGCTCTTCTCTTATCACTTAGAGGAATATTTAAACACCTAGTTCTGGAGTCTGCCCCTAGAGATTCTATAGGCTATTCTGGAGAGGCCTTAGAATTCGTACTGGCAACCCCTCAACAGGGAACACTGATGGTCAGCCAGGATTGGGTCCCCAGGGATAATATGTGTGGTCAAGTTTCATTCCAGTGTCATTTCACAGGGTCCTGGTTACCAATCTGCCCTGCTGCTTCTCAAGTATTTTTCAATTACTCCGTCCTGATTTGTGAGCACATTAGCTCAGTACGTTGGCTCTCAGGACCCTGTTAAATAATAAATATTTTTACTACTAATAAATTACTTCATTTGTGGTAATTGGGCTCAGAGTATATTCGGCATGTTTTTAGCACTGGTTTTAGGTGGGTAGTGTTGTTTGCATACAAAGGACAACACTAGTAAGAGACTTCATTGTAAACAAGTATGAATTCACACCTCTCTAAGACAAATCAATTATTTCAAAAATAAAATATGGTATTCTTACATCGTTGAGCTTGAAAAATAATAGCTTTATTGAGTTTCGATTCATATACCATGAAATCCACCATTGTAAAGTATATATAACTCAGTGGTTTTTAGTATATTTACAAAAATAAGTTACCATTACTATCTGAATCCAGAACATTTTCATCATCCTTTTAAAAAAACTTCATATGCATTAATAATCACTTCCCACTCCTCCTCTCCACATCCCCTGGAAAACATCAATTTGCATTCTTTCTCTATGGGTTTGTCTACTCTGGACCTTTCACGCAAATAGAAAAATAAAATATGTAGCCTGTTCCTTCTGGCTTCTTTCACTTAGTACAATGTCTCCAAGGATCGACCACGTTATAGCATGTGTCTGTACATGATTCTGTTGTGTGGATACGCTACGTGTCAATGAACACGTATTTGCTTACGCATTCATCCATCAGCATTTGGATGATTTCCATAGTGGGGCTATTATAAGCATTTGTGGACGTATGTTTTATTTCTTTTGGATAGAGAAAGTAGATTTGCTGGGTCGTAGGTCACTCTGTGTTTAACTTTTTGAGAAAGTTCCACACCATTTTCCAAAATGCTGCACCGTTTTCCATCCCATCAGTGACATAGGACGGCGCCGGCTGTCCACACCTCTGCCAGCACTTGCTTTGGGCACACTTTTATCACAGCCATCCCACTGGGTGTGAAGTGGTATTGCGTTGTGGTTTTGATTTGTATTCTGCTGATGACTCATGCTGTCTTCGAATCTTTTCACATGCTCATTGGCTATTTGTAGATTGTCTTTGGAGAAATGTATTCAAATCCTTTGTCCATTTTTCAGTTTGGTTATTTGTCTTCTTACTTTTGAGTTGTAAGAATTCTTTATGTAATCTGCACTCAAGTCCCTTATTAGATATATGATTCACAAATATTTTTGCTTAGTCTGGGGGTAATTTTCACTTACTGTATTTTGCCATGTATAATGTGCACCCATGTTATTGGCCCAAACTTTCAGGAAAATAATCTTTTGTTTTAATTTTTTAACTCAATTTTTAACTTATTTATATTAGAAACAATTTTACAAGCATCATATTCCAAGGTATTATTTTGCTTACAGAGACCATTATTGCTTTCTAGAGTTACACTTTTAATGCATAAACATAAATAAAATAATTAAAAATATTTATATAAGCATGGAATTAGTACTGCCCATGTATAATGCACATCCTTAATTTTCCTTCAAAAATTTGGGCAAAAAAGTGCACGTTGTACATGGCAAAACATTGTATTTGACATGCCTTTCTAAGCACAAAAGTTTTCCATTGGCATGAAATGTATTTATCTATTTTTTCTTCTGTCATTGGTTTGTTGGGTGTTACATTTAAGAAACCATCCCACAATAGAAGATTACGGATATTTACTATCTTTCTAAGAGTTTCATATTTTTAGCTCTTCCATTTATATCTATAATCCATGTTTCATTAATTTTTGTATTTGGTGTAAGGCAGCAATCTAAAGTTATTTTCTTGAACGTGGCTACCCAGTTGCCACAAAAGCATTTATTGAAAAGACTATTCTTACCCATTGAATTGTCTTGACATGCTTGTCATAACTGACGATCAATGTTAGAGTTACTTTCTAGACTCTCAGTTTGATTCCATTGAACTGTATGGTTACCGCTAGGCCAGCGATGTGCTGTATGGGTCACCGTGATTGTAGTAAGTTTTGAAATTGAGAGGTGTGAGTGCTCCAACTTTTTTCTTCTTTGGCCAAAGTTATTTTGGCTAGTGTATGTTCCTTGCATTTACATAATAATTTTAGGGTCAATTTATAATTTCTGCCCAATGGCAGCTAGATTTTGACAGAGATTGAGTTGAACCCAGGTTTTGTGGGGCTTTTTTAAAGATTAAATGCATTAGTCTTTTGTACTGAGTGCTTAGAACAGCTAGTGATATATAAATAAGGCAACGTAAGTGCTGTTCGCGATTGTTCTGTTCTTTGAGTTGTCTCAAATATCCCTTCCTAATAATTCGATACTTCTGTCATTTTTAACTGAGTTATCTTGTATGTGACATGTTTTCTTTCATAATCACAGATTTTTTTCCTTTGGTAAAGGTTGTTATATTTATATGAAAATTCTGTTAATTGTTACATTCTATTAGAAGTGCCTGAGTGTAATTCTTACCTCTCTGAAGAAGCAGTCATAAAATCCTAGATTGTAACATTGTATAGAAGCATCTATGAAGTTTCTAGTTACTATTTCTGAACCTTATGAGTACTCTCCAGAGATGCTCTTATTCCAGGCCATAAAAAAATTATTCTCCTATTGGTTTCATGCACTGTAAATTGGGCTAAAAGCCAACTTTTCCCCTTTAAGCCATCCATGTGAGCTGAAGGCTGATGTGTGCATTGAAAGTGAAACTTGTTTGATTTATTTGCTCATTGGTTACTTGCAAACCGTTTTGCAGTGGACATGGAAATACTGCACAAACCCTTCAGCAGTAGGCCAGCTCACTGTAAGATCCTCGTAGCTGGCTCTCAGGGTATCTAAGCGACTCTCCATGCATGTATTGTGTGGCTTTCTTTCAAAACTGGAATTTATAGTTGAATTAAGTTATTATAGGAAATCTGCTATGAAATAGGTATATTTTTCATGGCACTATCTTAGCTATAACCACGTCTATGACCTAATTTTCTAAATATTAAAAAATAAAGGCATACCCTGAAGTGGGATTCTTAACATTCTAACTTTTTGTATCGGTGAAGTTTTTTTTTTAAAGATTTTATTTATTTATCTTTAGAGGGGAAGGGAAGGAGAGAAGTAGAGAAGGAGAGAAATATCAATGTATGGTTGCCTCTCGTGTGTCCCCTCCTGGGAATTGGCCTGCAACCCAGGCATGTGCCCTGACTGGGAATCGAACCGCTGTTGTTTGGTTCGCAGGCCCGCACTCAATCCACTGAGCTATACCAGCCAGGGCATCAGTGAAGTTTTTAATAAAAACAAAATAAAACAAGACTCTCTTTATGTTACAGAACATGAGATGTACAGAGGTAAAGGAAAAGTAGGTATGGAAAATAACACAGTAATTAATAAATAATACTACAAGGATAAACTTTGTGTTTTATGTGCTTGTAACTATAAACCTGGGGTGTCAAACTCATTTTCACAGGGGCCATGTCAGCCTCGCAGTTGCCTTCAAAGGGCCTAGTGTAATCTTAGGACTGTAGGAATGTAACTACTCCTTAACAGTTCAGAGCGAGCTCGGCACTGCTGCCAGGTAGAAACAAGGTGCTGGGCCACATAAAACAAGGTGGAGGGCCGGATTCAGCCTGTGGGCCTTGTGTTTGCCACCTGTGCTGTAGACCTACTTTTGCCCACCCCTGTACTAATCAGATAGAATTTCATGCAGTTGTGGGAGCTGGCTAGGCAATCTGTGCAAGCCTGTTGCTCTTCTGTTTTGTCTTGTACCTGAGTCAGCAGAACCAGGGTCAGGAAGGAAAGATGGGCATGAAGTGGGGGAGAGCAAGGTCCCACAGGAGTTCACATGGACACGCTGAGATCCAGGAGGACCCCTGGAACTTGCCTAGGTCTCTCACCACCTCTGACCTCCATGGTACACCTGACCTGTTGAAGGAGCTGTGCCTGCCTTCATCATGCAGCTGCACACACACCCTCCTAGGATGCTGAGACGCTAAACTGGGAGGTCTTGTGGGAGCTAGAGAAACTGCACATCCATTGCTTCTTCCTGTGCCAACAAGGCGAGCTGATAGATCAGTGACAATGTATGTGAGCTCTGAGGCCTGTACATATAGCATGACCCTCCTGGATATATTTTGGCATTGGACACATTTATGTTTCCAAGAAGGCTGTGAAATGCATTTAAATAGGTATTTCAGTTTATAAGCACTTAGGAATATTCCTCAATTACCTTTAACCTATAAGCCCAAGCCTTCAGGGAGGTTTCTCTGAATCTGAAACAGCTACTTAATTTTGTTCCAACCGATCATTCACTCCTCTGAAGCCAATGCCTGCATTTTTTTGCACTAACCCTGAGACTCTGGGCATGTCTGCTAAACATTGTTTTTAAGCACGTATCAATTAGGGGCTTGCTTTCTATCCAGGGGTTCAGCTGAGCTTCAGGGATAATGCTAGGCCATTGCTCTCATGTTCTTCACAGCAAGATTCCATTTAAAGCGCCTGTCAATATTGTTACAACTGGAGACAAATAGTTTTGTGCTTTGCTGGCCACTGCTGAGTTGCAATAATCCAATAGTCAGGAAACGCACAAATGGATCGATGTTAGTGAGCATAGTAATTTAAAAGGTCTTCTACTTCAGATAAAAATGTCTTCGATCAGGGAGTAGCTCTATCCTGACCCTAATTATGAGGATTATTCACAAGCTATAGGGCTCTCAGTAAGAACACTCCTTGGGTAAATCTGGGTTTTAGCAATTTCAAGTTCAGAATCCCAAAGTCTACTAGAACTTGATTCTACAGCACCCTGTCCCTTATGGGTATATTGAAACTGGAGTAAAATTGGTGAAGAGTTCATGAATAAGGAAGTTGTGGATCTTATGGAATTTAGAAGATAAAGAGTAGGGGTAGAGAACATTCCAAGGGGAAAATTAGTTATAGTAGAAAACAGTATTACTGGCCTATGGGCTACAGTATGTAAATTAAAATAAACTCTTGAGGTAATAAGACTGGTAGTTTCACTGGTTTTCTAAAACCTTCTACAAATAAGTATAAATACACAGAATTAGAAATATCAAGTAGAAAAGTAAATATCAAAACAGAAGGAATCTAAACATTTCTATAAAAAACAGATTATACAACTCCAAAAAGTACATTTGGATTTCTAGATGAAATGATTAATGTTCTACAAAATTACAGGTTTGCAAAATTGATCCTAGTGACAAGATTAAATAAACCAGTTACCAAAGAAGAAACAGAGAACATAATTTAAAAAATGCCCCCACACAAAATCACCAGGACAAAAGTTCCACACAGAAAATTTTTCCAACTTTTAAACATAAGTAATCTTAATAATACTCAAACTACTCTAGAGCACAGAAAAATAAGAAAATCTTTTATATTCTTCCAATAAAATGAATATAATGTAAAGCTCAAAACCAAAGATTGTTTCAACAACACAAATCTTATTCAACTGATAAAAAAATTAGCTATATTTTGGCATGTATAATGTGTACTTTTTTGCCCAAATTTTTGAGAGGAAAATAAAGATGCACATTATACATGGGTATAATGATTGCATGCCATGAGTAAATAATGCTTATAATAATCCCACGTACAATGAGCACGAAAACCATGGGAGCTCATTATACATGGCAAAATGCAGTAAATAAAACATATGAAACAGAACCCAGAAGCACATTAAAAGATAATACAGTATCAACAAGTCAATTTTATTTTATAAATGTGAAGATGCTGCTACATAAGGAAATCTATTAATAAAGTCAAGCTAAGGAGGGAAGTGAGAGGATTATCTCAATAGAAGAAGAAAGCGTCATTGGCAAAGTCAGTATCCACTGATGGTAAAGGCAGCCAGCATCTTGCTCAGTGGGAAAACGGTAGAGAATTTACAATGAAATCTGAAACAAGGATACTCACTATCTCTATGGCTCCTTAGTTTTATAATGAAGTATTAGTGAGAGTAGACAAGAGAAGAGGAATAGAAGAATAACAATTTGAAAGGTAGAATGCCATACCTATTAATAAACAATATAATTGCACATTCAAAACATTTAAAATAATGAATTGATAAGCCACTATAATAAGAAAATTTAACAGTGTTGGGTAATAAAACCAATACCCCAAAGTAAATAATCTTCATATAAACAATAAAATAATGCAAACAGTAGATGACAGATGAGTCCCAAGTAACAAAAGCAAATAAAGAAAAATACAAAAATGTCAGCTGTAAACTGAATACAAATATCTAAAACCTGCATGAGAAAACCATTAACATTATCCTGAAGGTCACAAGAGATGACTTGACCTCGTGGAGGCATGTGTTTTGGGGTAGCAAAATCAGTACCACAAAAATGTTAAGGAAAGGAGAATAATGAGGAGGTGATAACCCTTTCAGATGTTAAGTATTTTATGTATAATCATATATGAAATGGTGCTGCATAAAAAGGCAGCTCAATAGAATAGAGAAAATTCCAGAAATAGGTCCAATTCTATATGGAATTTTACCTGTGATAAAGATGGCTTCTCAGATCAGTGACAAAAAAGATGAATTTGCATATAAGTTGTAGTGGGATAGATTTTAAAAGATAAGTTTGAATCCATAATTCATAACGTGCACTATGATAAATTCTGGTTGAGTGAAATATTTCAATGTAAAACTGAAACCGCGTAGGTACCAGAAGAACACACGAATGAACTCCGCTCTGACCCGGGGTAGGAAAACCTCCTGAACTGTGACTCAGGATCTGATTTCTCCTTCCCGGAAACAACATCCAGAACAACCATACGTTTTCTGGGTGGTATAGACTCCACAAGCTAAGTAAGGAGGCAAATGAGAAAACAGATTTGCAATGTACATAACCAAGTCTTAATATTTCTAATACAAAAATCACTCCTAAAATAAAACAGATAAACCATTTTTTTAATGCACAAGAGAGATGAGCCTTTCGTTTGCAGAAAAAGAAATGCAAATTACCCTTAAACATAGGAAACTATGCTTGGCCTTAATCAGTGTAAGAGAAATAGAGGCTAGAACATTATTAACATATGATTTCTGACCTATCAAATACACGAACAGGGAAATGTTTGACCACCTTCTCTACAGGAAGGCACAATGTCAATAAAGCTAAATTGAACAGTCTTTAAAGACATGTATTGAATTTTCTATGAAAAAAAAAGTTTGCTTCAAAATAATCTGGTAATGGGAGAGTTTTGGTTACTTGAAATAAGATTGGCTATACATTAGTAATTTAGAAGCTGGGTGAGCAGTATATGAGGGTAGACTACTATTCCCTCAACTATTGTATATGTTTGAAATTTCTTGCAATAAATTGTAAAGGGAAAAAAAGAAAGAAATTTCAAATAGTTTCCAAAGATACGACATAATTAAACCAAAGGAAAATTGTTACTTTTGAAAATTTTTTTTCAAGAAATAAGCATATTTATCGGCTTAGAATTTCACATGTGAGTATATTATATCAATGGAGATAAATCAGTTAAAAACTGACCTGTGTTAGATTTTTTATCCTTTATTTTCAGGGTGAGTAAGCTGAAATTTAGCTTAATAAATTCTTAGTTTTTCTCTATGTTATTAGATGCCTTGATCACAGAATGAAACAAAATGGACGCTTTTATTTTTTTAATATATTTGGTTGCCTCAGTAGATACATTAAGCAGTGGTAGAGCTTAAATAAAAGTTGTTTGACTAACTTGATGTTGACTTATATGTGCAATTTGGTTTAAATCTTGCATGTAGGTCCAGATCCATTTGTCTTAAATAGCATTTAAGAAGAATCAAAATAAAAAATTATCTTCAATAAACCTTTCTAACAGAACAAAATGGTAAAGAATACACTAAAATATTCTTTTAAAAAATTATCCCCTCCCTCCAGAAAATGCTTTTTGTTCTACTGACACACAGCCTGCAAGCCCCTAGAGGACTTCTGCGGTCCATAATTTAACTCCGACCTCCAGAACATGAATGTGGTTTGGGAAGCAGTGTGTGAATGCCAGGAAATGAGAGCCACGCTCGGGCTGCCGTTCAGGCAGTTGAAGTGCTTGCTGTGAGAATCTCCAGTAACTACTTCAAAATGTAGTTACTGGAGCCCAACACAAACCAGTCGAAGATCATCAGTGAGGGCATACTAAACTTCTGCCCATTTTACACCTTTCAGCTTTTATGTTACTGAAACCACTTGCAGTGAATACAAAATAATATCACTGATATTTTGTTTGTCTATTATTTTAAACTTTCCAGAGTGCCTTAAGAATGTTAACTTGGGTTTCAATAATTTAGTAAGTTCAGGTCACCAGATCATGGCTGGTCATGGTGTTCTTAAGATTGTTACTTGGAGACTCGCAGAGAACACTGGTTTGGTGGGTCAGTCCGTCTGTGCAATAGTCATCCATACATATCTGTAGTATTTGTTAAGCTTCCTACTAGAGAAAGCAGAGTGTATCCTCAGAACCGTGCAAAATGTCATGCAAAACAAGAGGTGCCCACGAGTGGGTGTTGGATGGGCGAGTGGGGGCTTTCGTGGAGTACCTCCGTTTTCTGAGCCCTGCCCTGCTCAACTACAAGTTCATCGATTCTGTCAGCATAAATCTCACTTTCAAAAACTAGAGTTCCCTGTACTTTATCTTTTCTCAGTTTATTGGGAATAGCTCCTCTGAAGACATAAATAAATATTCTATTTGAGAGGCTGTTTTACACTCTTGTGCAACCAAAAATTGAAAAATGAGCTCAGGAAGCCAGGCCTGGAAAGTACCAAGTAATCACTTAATCTAAACATTCACTTCAAAGATGAGGAAGGAGGGAGAATACATGTCCTGAACGTGGAGGGACACCCCTTCCACCAGCTGCTCTGAGATGAATTGATTAATCATGACATTTGCACAGCTCTGAGAGGCTCAAGGACATTTGTACACTCAATACATACGTATTAAGTTCTGACTATACACCAGTCGCTGTCCTGGGCTCTGTAGATTCAGCAGTGGACAGAGGATATTAAGTTCCTGAGCTAATGGAATTTACCTTGAACAAGAATGGAACATAGCTGGGTGGGGGGCGGAATGGAGAGAAACTATTAACAACCCTGAGATATTCTAACAATGAGAATCATGCTCCTGTTAATACCCAGGGGAGATTTTTTTTCTCCCACAGAATAAAATATTTCTCGTTCCTACCTATCTAACCTACTTTTCATTTCAAATTGTAGTGACCAATAGTCTTGGGTTTCCCTTTGTTAGAAACTGTCACCCCACAGATCACATGCCTTATCTGCAAACTGAAGGTTAGCCCTCATGATTTACTTAGATTTCCCTGTACAGTTAAGACTCTTCATTAAACAGAGCCTTGTGGGTGTTTGCATATTTTCCCTACTCTTCCCAGCCCCATAACCACCCCCTCCCTTCCCAGGAAGGGCTCTCAGGATGATGCTTCAGTTTCTGTATCTAAAAGACCTCCTGGCTTGTGTGGTACTGCCTGTGACACAGTGATAGTGGGGGAGAGTCCGACACTTCCTGAAACACAGTGGTCTTCAGGCCCTTCCCTCCCTTTTAGACCCATAGAACCAAGAGCTGTCAAGAGCATCAGCCATCGTGCAGGAATAAGCAATGCTGCTGAACTTGTCGGCTCTCTGATCCTTCCCAGATCGTTTTTTTAGCTCAGTTCTTGGAGGAGGGAGTCTTGCCAAGACTTTTATTTTTCTTTGTGGTGGTGTATTTGCTTTGCTAAGAATAGAATATTGTGATCATATGATTTTAGGACTCAGAAAACCACAGAGTAATAAAAGAGGAACCAAACTGAATTCAAAAGAATTGTATATGGATAGATATAGATACTAGTCGTCATAGAAAATGAAAACTAAAATTTGTTCAGAAAGAAACTTAGAGACGAATTATCTAATATGCCAATTTCTTTAGTCCGTTGGAGACACTAAATAAAGTTTTTCCACAGTGCCAGGCTTTGCATTCATTTCAGGTGGAATTTGTGTTAAGGGTTGTATCCACAACCCTTTATTTGCAGGCAAGAGCTAGTGAGGGTCACAGTGGAATTGATCCCCGTGAGCTAGGATTAGTCCCTCTGTGCTGAAGCCTGACTGGGAGGCACCCCCAGTATTGTCCAGGCAGGTTATGTACAAACAACAGAGAACAAATTGACTCAGATCAGGAATACATGTGGTTGGCAGGTCTTGGAGTTGGCAAATAATGATAGTTTCATTCTACACGTGGGAGGTAATGTCTCCTGCCATGGTCCTGTGTCTCCGCCCCTTGTACGCAATATCTCCGCATGCTGTAATGCTCTGGGGTCCTCTACAAAATCTTCTCCGACCACTGAAGTACACGAAGACTACCTTTTTGTTTAAAGTAAAAACATATTCATCAATTAATCATGTTCCATCTTGTAAAGTTATGTTGCTTTGTCTTGCATCCTTATTTAAGTATTAATCATGTATATGCCTTGTCTGGAACTAGATTATGAACTATACTTTTTGAATTTTCATCTTTGAACCTGATACTATATATTGAAGGTTTTTTTAAAGATTTAATTTATTTATCTTTAGAGGGGAAAGGAAGGATAGAAGGAGAGAAATATCAATGTATGGTTGCCTCTCGTGCGTCCACTGCTGGGAACTGGCCTGCAACCCAGGCATGTGCCCTGACTAGGAATCGAACTGCGATCCTTTGGTTTGCAGGCCCACGCTCAATCCACTGAGCTGCACCAGCCAGGGCTATATATTAAAGATATTTAATCAGATTTGCTCAAGATTTAGCCTTCCCTGATACAGTCACAAAAATATTGTAAAAATATATAGTTAACTTGAAGCCAAATTTTAAAGTATGGGGACATACCTTCTTGATGACATTATTTTCACTTTTCCAGGAAGCCACAGTATCCTCCAACTGGAGCTTGTATGTAGGCAGCCAGGGGCTTCCATTTCTTCCTCAGATTATTAATGTTTGTTTCCAGGGAAAAATTGGCTCTGGTCACTTATATATCAGAGTGAATATTAATCTCTACCTTCCCACAAGAATTAGTGGTTTCGTCCAGTTCCACCAGTGCAACGACAGATTCTGTCACTCTCTGAAGGAGCTTTCCATGCACGAGTCTGGGGGATGGGGCAGACCTTCAATGGGGGGAATCTCGACTCTAGCAGCAACCTCCTCTACCACCCATTTGACACAAAAGCTAGAAGCAGCAGCATCTTCAAGTAAAGCCCTGGTAAGATACTTAGAATCACCGAGCTCAGAACTACTTGCTGCCAGGCAGTCAGCCATGCAGATGTTTTCAAAGAAGAATTTCATCTCAGTAGTTGAGAGACCTGTTTTCTCTTATCAAGGAAGGCTGGTTGTTAATGGCCTCTCCTCATGAGCAATGATTGTATTTTGTATAGACAGGAGAAAAGAAAAAGTCAACATTCATGGTCAGTAAACATCCATCCCGAGAGCCCTAACTCCATGAAGAAGGTGAATTATAGGGAAGCAAAGCTTTAATGCAAAACTGTGTATTGGCAGCCCATAAAACACCATTGCTCAAAAACCACTCATTGGTTACATAAATCCATAGGGATTAAATCCATACCCATATGGATGAAAACATAAATCCATATTGAGTGTAGTAATATTTAGCAGCATTATAGTTCAAAGTTTAGAAAACTCTAATGTAAAAAATTGCAAATCTTTCAAATGATGTAATGATACTGATTTGCTAAGTACCTGATTATCTTCCAAAGACAAAAAATATTTCATTTTTGACTACTAACCAAAGTGGCAATACAAAAAAAATTTTTGGCATTGATGAACATGTGTATCATTTTCTTACATGTAGAACATTTTTAGAATTATCTAACTATTTTTAGAATGGCCACAGAATAACTTATAATTGAAATTTAATAAATTCTATTTTAACCACTTCAGAACTCCTGAAGAGCACAATGACTTCGGGATTGCAGAGGTGGGAAAATATTCCCATGTTAGCAAAATCTTTATAGGCCCTCCTCTGTACACGCTCCTGTCAAAACCACGTCTATAACCCATTGGTCAGAAAGTTGTACCAAATAGCAAAGCATTTTCCCAAACTCAAGATTGGAAACTTCACCAGGAGTTCAATAAGTGATGGTGACATTCAGATGCATGTGGCAGTATTCTCAGTGTTACCAGAGTAGCTGCACTTGGCTTTGGCCCTTGGCTCTTAGTCACTGTAACAACAAAAAAATATAAGATTGAGGCAGGAGAGGCTAGAGCTCTGAAAGAAATGGTAAGTGACATTGTTCCTTCCTTCAGGAAAAGCATTAGCAGAATTACCATAATTATGCCTCTTAATACCTATACCTCCTTTTTAAGGCCTGGAAAATATTTAGTTGATTTGTCCAATACAGCAATTTTTCTGTTAGAGAACAGAGAGGCTTTGGTATCCAAAGCAGAAGATTTTTAAACATAGCTTTTGAAATGGCTTAAAATCAGTGTTTTTAAAGGTTGTCATACCAGTTGTTCATTATTTTTTAATTAAAAAGGAATATTTTGTTTGCCCATGATTGAAAACTCATTTTGTGTGATTAGATGCAGAACAGCCCTCTCGGCTTTTCTCTGCCACCACGCAGGCACAAACCCCGTCTCTCTCTAGCACACCTGCACTGTCTCGGTTGGGTTTCTCTGTTCCCCCCTCCCAGCACCATCCTCCTGATCGCAAAGGGCACTGGCTTTGAAACAAAAAGTTATGACTCCCTAAGTTCTGCTGTTGCTGGGGCCGTGGCTAGAGTGGACATCGTATAGCTTTCGCTCCATATTAATGGGCCTGCTGTAAAAAGATTTGTACTGAGTGAAATAGTAGATGTGTCCTTACCCCTGAAGCTGCTTGGAACAAGTTAGTTGAGAGTTTGGCAGAATGAGCCCGTTCAGTTTTTTTTTAACCTCGAAACCTAAATTTACATTGTGTTTTGAAGGAATACGAAGGAAACCCAGCTTCCACCATAACAACTCTTCTTCCCCTTCTCCACAGGCCCAACAAGACCATCACTATGACCGATGGGGACTATGATTATCTGATCAAGCTCCTGGCCCTCGGAGACTCGGGGGTGGGGAAGACGACATTTCTTTATCGATACACAGACAATAAATTCAATCCCAAGTTCATCACGACAGTAGGAATAGACTTTCGGGAAAAACGCGTGGTGAGTTCTTACCCATACTGTGTAACTTATTGCTGATCCCACCCCCCCCCATCCCCTGGATAAAATAAGAATTAAGAAGCTATGTTTATTGCATTCAAGTCATCTGTCTTTTATCACATGAAATTTATAGCCTGTCATATTACTTTTTACTTGCTCAACTGTAAATAACATTTTGCGTAGAAAAATGTTGAGTGACACTATTGCTTGTCTCCAAAAGCATACAGGGCAACGAAAATAAATAATGTATGGGTTTATAGAGTGTGTTTTCTATGAATTCTTAAGGACTCTTTTAAAACTTGAATTATTCAGGATCTAAAAATGTTAACTCTTAATCAGAGTGAAGTTTCTCAGAAAGAACGAGGGTCCACTTCCTACACCTAGGAAAGATGTTGAAAGAGTGATTGGCAAATAACTGGAACATGAGCTTTGTGAGTTCTTGCTGCATTTTTATTTATGTGTAGACTCAGCCATCAATCACTCGCTGATTATGAGCAGAATGTGAGACCAATCCGTGCTATTTCCCAAGATAAGGGAGTTTAAGTGAGAATCACAGCCACTTCCTTCTCCTATGCTAGACGCTAATGACAGGAATGGAGATATTGTGACATGTGAGACGGGGAGCATAGGCACATAAGCCTCGCCAGATTTACTGCCACGCACCCAGGTGTTCTTGATTGTCAACACGGCTGTGGCTCCCAGTGGATGTCACGGATCTGTTCATTCCTTGAGAATTGAGGAAAAAACAACAAAGAAAATGAGGGTCGAGAAACTGAACTATGGAGTATCATTCTGCCCTGTCCCTTACCTGGAAGCCGATAAACTGCAATGCGGTCTTAGCAGACGCGCTTTCGGCCCCTACCGGGTTTTTTTTTGCACTGCCTTCCCTCCCCAGAGCCCCTACTGATCTATGTATCAGTCCTTGCTTGCCATGTTCCTTTTAAAACATTTTCACTGAGCTGTGCTTAAGGGAGCTGATGAAATATGAAAATCGTTACGCTTTGCTTAATAAGCAATCAAAAGACCACAATTTTTTTTTTAAATTAAGCTTTTCCTAAAAAGCCTTGGAAGGAATGACTGATAAAGAAAGACTTAAAATATCCCGTGTAAACTTTCTGAAATTTTGTGTGCCTATTTCATGGCTAAGTCATTCTGCAAGTCCAGAGCACAGTAAAATGTATGCAGGTATTTGTAAATCATTTTACTGTTGTAAAGATTTCCTTCACATTTGCTATTTCACTTAAGTTTGTAGTGACTCTCTGTAAAGCAGGGAGAAGTGCTGGGTCTCAATTCTCAGGTAGGAAAACGGGGCTCCGAGAGGTGAAATGAAGAGCTGATATTTGAACCCAGCACTGGGGCCCTACATCTAGTGTTTGCTGCCTCTCCCAGGAAGTGACAGAAGGTGTCTAATTTAAGTTTGCAGTATGCCTAAATTGTGTTGAAAATCATACTTGTACTTGACATTTAAAAGTGAGAGTATATGTGATACTGCTGGGAAAAAACCAGAGCAAATATTTATCCTGCACTATGAACTTTGATTATAGTAATTGAGAAAAAAACATGTTGAGTGAACCCAGAGAATTTGAATGTTGACAAAACCCAACGCTCTATACACGGATGAAAATCGTCTCTTTCAGGTCTACAACACGCAGGGGCCCAGTGAATCACCAGGGAAAATGTTCAAGGTGCACCTTCAGCTGTGGGACACCGCAGGACAAGAGCGGTAACTCGCATTTCTTTGTTTTAGTTGCAAATAGCCCAGAAAAACTGGTTTTATTTTTTTATTTATTTGTCTTTCGTTATAGTTTGCTTTCACTATTTCATATTGGTTTCAGGTACACAGGGAAGAACTGAACCACGCTATATGCGACTCTTCCCCTGGTTTCAAAATAGACATTTGTATCTAGAAGTAAAAATAAATTGTTTGTAGTTAATTAACCATAACTAGCACGTTGGGTTTTGTCCAGATTTCAAAAATCAGATTTTCAAAAATCTCTATGAAGATTGTTGTTATACGTTGTCATTGTGCTTCATGACAGGGGGAAAAAAAAACTTTTCAGGTAGGAAAAGTTTTACTTTTCCAGAACTGAAATGAATTGAATTAAGGTGAGAAATTACTACTGCTGCAGGGGTTCCTCAAAGAAAGAATTGAAGGAAGCGGCGTGTAGATCCTTCTTATCTCTTTCCCTTCTTCCGCACAGCCTCTCTGTCCTGTGCCATTTGACTAACTTTGTTCCCTCGGGCCTTGGACACAGCATGGCCCTCTGGCGGGGTGTCCCACCCCTGTCCCGCCTGCCTGACCCTCTCCTTTGCCAGGCCTGGCTCGTGCTCCACCTCCCGGGGGCTTTCTGAGCACCCCGACATCAACAAGCTGCCTCCTCCTTCTGGAATCCTACAACACCTCCCCTACCATCCCTTAAATTAATTAATTTTTACCACCTGCAGTAAAGCAGATCTTTTATTTTTGTCTCTATCTGCTGTTCTTTGATTCACTTGTGGCCCTGTCACCCCAGCAAACTGTCAGATTCATACGGGCTGAGACTGTGGTTGGTTTCGAGTCATGTCTGGTAGAGCGCACAAGGTAAGAGATGCTCAGTAGACGATAGTGCTGCTTGCTGAGAGCTGGAGGTGCTATTTTATCTGATGAAAATATATTTCTTTGAGATGCAAGATTTCAAAGTGCTAACGACCCCGAGCTAATGAAGCTCTTCGATATTGGATTAAGTAAAAATTGGCAATAGATTGACAAGATGAGACATTTAGAAGGCACGTACCTCCAAATCCTACATTGCATGCCTTTGAATGTTTATGCTTGTAAACACTGCGGTTTTTGAAATGCGTCCAAAGTGTTCTCGCTTTCAGCGAGTGGGAACGCCGGGAGAGGTGCCGGGCCGTCTCTGTTAGCTTTTTGACTGTGAATCCCATTTACACACATCCTTCAACACTGCTTGCTGGTGCTGCCACAGTCATTCCTCACAAGAATCTCTGCTCATATGTCAGTTCGGTTGTCACAAAGATGTATGTTTTATAGACCAGTTTGATTCATATTTGAAGGAGTATTATGAGAAAATGTGGTTCCCATATGTCTTCGCACATGATATGTCAGCCTCGCATGATGGCAGGCTTCTCTCGTCTGTCCCCTTCCTGCAGCTGCTCTCTGAGGGAAATGGGGACGACTAGGGGACAGTCTTGGTAACAATGGGGTTATTCATCCCTTAAGAATTTTGCCTTCTGCAAAGGTAAGGTGTAGCTAAGCCACAAGATAAACAATCCCTCGCACCTCCACCCTGTGCGAGGACACCTGGCAGCGTAACCCGTACAAGATAATGGTTACTGATAAAAGCGATGTGATGGAAAAGAGGTGAAAATAACACCCCTTATGTACGCCTAAAGGGTACAGGGCACAGCCTTAGTTCCCAGTGAGGGAGAATGAGGCAGAATGTGCTCCGGGGATCTGTTGGTTTGTATGGGGTCTCAGCTCTCTCTGTCCTGTGGACAGAATGAGATTGATGGATGAAGCTGGAAATCAGTTGCCGTCCCTCTGGAATAAGTCCTGGAAAGAATGGAGGAAAGCAAGGGTACTGGGGAAGAATGGTCGAGGGGCAGAGCCATCTGCGGACTGAGAGTATCCTATCCCCATTGGTGTGGACGCAGAAGGGCTTGCCCCAGTCAGCTCTGTACAACAAGCACGTTTTTAAGTAACTTTGTCATGTGCCATGGGCAATGAGAGGGGAATACGGCACACTCTTATTTTCAAATAAAACACACACACACACACACACACACACACACACACACAAAGAGAGCAGGCTGTTGTGGTTGAGTTAGCCATACTATTGTGGTTGAGGAGAAGACAATTTTGTGAGAACAGCTTGTCCCTAAAGGAAGGAATTCATTCAATGAAAGCACTATAATCTCTGTGAGCTTTCTTCCAGTGACTGGGAGGAATAAATCCACAAGAAAAAAATGAGGACAGTTTTTGTTATATCATAATTATCATGATTATGTTGATCATAATCATCAAAAATATACTCATTTGAAAATATATAGTCATTTAACTATCTCTTCTCCTTGCTTTAGTATTAAAAGTTTTGTTCTCTATTAAAGTCATGTAAATCTTTGCTAGTTTTATATTCTTGGCTAAGTTCTTTATTTCTTTCTCTGAATTTGACATACATTTAGTAAGGAATTACTGTGTTCGGGGCCATGGAAACATAATACACAGCAGGTTAGAAACACAGCTCCTTTGTTCTTGGAGACTTAGGACAGTAACAGGAAAACAAAGGGTGATGGGCAGGTGCACCACAAGGAGCCCGTAATCCAGATGTGGCTTTGGGAAGACTCCTAGGGGAGGTGGTATTTCCTCTGATGTCATTTTATATATATAAATACATACTCGTACACAATGTATGAGTGAGTCTTTTTCAGGCTAGAGGGTTGGAGGCGAAGGAAGCAGTAAGGTGAAGTTACCCATAGAAAGAACAGCGTGTGTGAAAGCCCAGGGGGGAGAGTGAACTCTGTAAGAACTAAAAGGAGATCGGCATGCCTGTGGGTCGTCCAGAGATGAATCTGGCTAGATGAGCAAGAGTCGGTTCATGCAGAGCCTGGACAGCTTATTAAAGAGTTCAGTCTTAAGAGCAATGCATAATCATCAATGCGGTTTTAGTGGAGGATTTTTATAATCAGTGGGAAGAAACCAGGGAAGGGGAGGGTCCCAGACAAAACTAGAGACAGGAAGCCGGTTGAGAAGACTGTTGCAGTTATCCAGGTGAAAGGTAGTGGGTCCAACACTGGAGTAATGGCAGGGTAGAGGGACACAAATGCCAAGGTCAGGAGGTGGTTGTTGATTGTGTACAACTGGTGAAGGAGAAAGAGGGATGGCAACCGGGAGTTGGTGAAACCACTGTCAGAACAAAGAAGTCAAGGGGAGAGGCCAGTTTGGTTTTAGACACGTGCACCTGCAGGTATATTTCCGCCAAGTGGAAATATCCAGCAAGTAATTGGATACACAGTGTGAGGCAGGAAAGATCCGTGTTTATAAATTTGAGGTGCGACACACTGGTGATAATGGAGCAAAGAAGTGGATGAGATGACCCAGTGGACGTACATGGAGTAAGATGGGGTCAAGAACAGAACCACCAGGAAACCAAAGGATCTACAAATAGGCTAAAACAGGGGGCCAGAAATTAGGGCATTTAGGAAAGGAAGTGATATTCTTCTTCATTTCAGTTATGTGCCTTTCTCCAAATCCATTGCCAGTTGCCCTTCTGTATTGGTATAACCCAGCCCTCTCTGGTCCATAAGTGTGCTCTCTGGTTTCGCCCGTTCCTGACATTGAAGTGGGTCTTACCACGTCTTCAAAGTCACTGAGGATGTTGAGGTGGAGGGGGTAGGAGCAGGGGAGGGACAGTTGTTATACTGCCCGTGACAGAGCGTATTCTTCAAAACTCCCCAACAGACGAGTGGTCTTGCTTTCTCTCTCCAATGGCTGAGTCTCTCTGACCTTCTCCTGGTTCCTGTAGTCATTTTCTTCTTCCCTTCTTCAGTGTCTTCTCCCCAGGACTCATGGATGCTACTCTTTCACTCCAAAGAGTGCTTATCGAAGAGTGTTCTCACCAACTTTGTTTTTCCCTACCATAGAACGCTCCTTCCTGCTGCCGACAAGTTGTGGTTTTCAGCATGTGATCCTGAGTACTCATTTTCCGGCTACCATGAGCCAAACTTTCTTCTGGGCACAGACGAGAATGTTTGAAAAGTATAAGCTAAAGCTCCAGTATTCTACAGTGGCTTACATTTTAATTACGGACCACAGGAGGCCCATGAGCCAATGTGCCCCAGGGGCGGTGTGAGCAATGAATGTGTGTAAGTGCTACGGAGCAAAGAGCCAGGCCATGGTCCTAGGATGAATGTACCACCAGATGTCCCCCCGTGGCCCTGCGGCCGTCATGCTGAGTAGTCTCCCGTTCCCTAGGGTAAACCCTGAGGAATGCCATGGAGGTTTCACACTCGAAAGGGAAATATTGCTGTGGTGTTCGTATTGTCACCGTAATGTGTCTGCGGACTAACTTTCCCATCTATGCACTGTGCTTTCTTGGCAGGTTCCGGAGCCTCACGACCGCATTTTTCAGAGACGCCATGGGTTTCTTGTTAATGTTTGACCTCACCAGTCAGCAGAGCTTCTTAAATGTCAGAAACTGGATGAGTAAGTAGGACTGAGTAATCTTCGTTGACCCCTTTGGGGCCCAACAGCTCTGTTCACGCATTTTCCACACCAGAGGGAACCAGATTGGGTACTGCAGATGAACCTTGGGAAGTTGTGAGTTCAGTGTTTCCTGTGTCACCTTCAAGTGACACCTTGGGTGTCACCCAAGGTGGCTTGGAACTGTATTTTCCTTTGGCACTCTTAGAAGAAGCCTATATGGCTTCTTATCCATGTGTATTTAAAATCTTTATTTTTGCAACCGTAAGGTCATTGATTCCACTTGTCCAGTTCGTCTTGAAGGACTTAGAATAGTGTGAGCTTCTACACTTACTTAAAAAAAAAAGAGGGGGCCCAGAGAAAAAGAGCTGCATTTTCTGAGAGGATACACTGGCTCCTAAAATGTGTTCCCGTGAACTTGGGTTAACGAATGGGTTAATTAATTAACTGGTGAATTAGGAGAGAAACAGCTCCAAAGTAGACCAGCCGCCACGTGAGGGTCAGGTGCAGTGGGTCCGTCAGTCAGCTCACAGTGAAATTTAACTTTTTTTTTTACAAAACATATTCAAATGTGAGGAAGCCTTGTATAGAAAAACCTATACAATTTAGATGTAGCATGAAGTTAAAAGTCACCTATTCAGTCATTAATGCCTGAATAATATACATCAGCACAGAAGAGTAGTATCTGATTTTTTATTTTTTAAATTGATACAGCAGTGAAGAGAATGTTTTATTTGCATTTTTATTACGAATATAAACTTTGATTCTTATGGGATATACATGTAATCCTATGGCGCGGGTGATAGTCTTGTCATTTCTAGATTTGTCGGGCTGCCTGTGGCTGGAGTGATATTTTTTGTTGAATTGGGTCACATTATTCCCCTGCTGCAAGTCCTTCTTTCTGGGACTTCCCATTTCACTTGGAATAAACCCCAGCATTCTTCACCCACCCACAAGGCCCTGGTGACCAGACCTTAAATTCTTCTCGAATCCTCTCTTGCTCCGTCGCCCCAGCTCACAGGCCTCCAGCCAAACAACTCTGCTGCTGTTTGGAGGAGAGGACAGATGGCCCCGCCCTGCCTTGGGGCCTTTGCACTTCTGGTTCTCTGGGCCTGGGTTTCTCTTCTTCCTTGCCAGAGTGTGCAAGCTCTTGTGTCTCTTTCAAGGTTCCGTTCAAACCCTGTTTATCTGCTGGGAGAAGCACTTCCTGACCACTTCACCTAAAACACTACCCTGTGTTGCTTTGTATTCCCCCGGTACACTTTATGTTGCCTTCCCTCACTGCCTCCACCTGACATTATGTTACGTTATGTTATGTATTTCTTTGTTTACTTCGGTTTGATGCTCCACCACTAACACATGAGCTCTGGAAAAGTTCAGAATCTGTCTATCGCATTCCGTTGCAACAGCCCAAAGCCTGGGCAAGTGTCTGGCACAGAGAAGATGTTCTCTCTGCGTTCTTATATATTCTTGTTATTCTCTATGTAGTTACTATTATGTATTATTTATAACTACTTATATAACTGCTTTAAATGTGAGTTCAATGACAGAGTCGCTACCACAGGGAAAAATATTGCTTCTCCAAATGAGTATTTATCTTAGCAACTGTCTCTTTTATTTATTATGATATTTCCATATTTAAATTTTGGTGTTATTATTAGATTCTGAGGAGATGAAGAGATAAGATTACTAGATACTTTCATAGAATTATTTCTTCATCCTTTATGAAGGCAGACGAGACTCTCCCTTGTTTTTTAAAAAAATTTCGGAAGGATACTGTTGGGATTTAAGATAATTATTATATCTAATAATACTTTAATTTCTTGCTCCTGAATAATTGGTGTTATAGGGTAAGCCTTTGTCCTCTTCCTTGGCAAAATTACAGGTAGCATGCCTTGAGATAACGTTAGAGTAATCCCTGTGACCTCGAAAACACAGGTTGACAGATTTCTTATCATTTCCTTCCCTCCCTCCCTCCCTTCCTACCTTCTTCCCTCCTTTCTTTCTCTTCCTTCCTTCCTTCCTCTCCTCCTCCTCCTCCTCCTTCTTCTTCATCTTCCTTCTCTCTCTCTCTCCCTTCCTCCCTCCCTCCCTGTCTCAGTATTTCCTGCAGAAAAGAGAAAAGCAAGTTTCCTGTCTTAAAATTGTTTGTGCATGCATTTGTGGTGGTTGGAAAGTGCTCTGCTCTCACAGAGCATCACCTTGGACTCCCAGGGATGGAACTGTAGCGGTCTCCTAAAGGAAGGAGCTGACTTCTGTGCAGCACAGTCACTTCTCCGACCTCCACGTAGGTCTGAGAAAACCGTGGTATGAAACAGTGTGTCCATCCCGAGGGCGCTTCCCCAGATGGAGACGAGCACTACTAGGTGTTCTTACAGGCGCTGCTTGTCAGCCGTCATTAATCCTCACCACGTGCAATTTGTGAGGCGTTATCTCCATTTTACAGATGAGGAAACCGCAGCTGAGAAGGGTTCAGTAATCTGGCTGATACATACAAAAAGCTGGAGATGGACAACTAGATTAGGAATCTGTTATGAGCAGTCATTCGACATCACTTGTTTGTAACTAACTTGCTGGTTCCATCTGCTTTCTTTTTAAGGTCAACTGCAAGCAAATGCTTATTGTGAAAATCCAGATATAGTGTTAATTGGCAACAAGGCAGACCTGCCAGACCAAAGGGAAGTCAGCGAACGGCAAGCCCGGGAAATGGCTGACAAATACGGGTACGTTGGTGACGTGGTGATGCCATCTGACCTTTTACACTGCTGCTTAGTGATGGGGCAGGGACTCAGGGCTGACGCCAGGAGGAATCTCCTTGAAGAATGGCACGTAGATGGAAGGGAGCTTCCAGAGGCGTGGGTGCGATATTTTAAGTCAGTCAGTGATAACAGCATCTGACATTCCGGAGTACTTATCATGTGCTAGCAACTGTTCCTAGACTTTAACTCATCTAATCCCTCATCACCATATATAGGCGATCTAAAGTTATCCCATGTCATATGTGAAGAACTGAGGCGTAGGGAGATTAAAAGCTGATAGGACACCATATTGCCAGTAAGTGGCAGAGCTCAAATTCAGCCGGGGCAGTAGGAGGTCAGAACCCGTGTTCTTGTATACGACACTCCACTGCCTCTCAGGGATGAGCTGCAAGCCTCCACAGGGGCATCAAACTCATCTTCACTGGGGACACATCAGTCTCGTGGGTGCCTTCAAAGGGCTGAAATAATTTTAGGACTGTATAAATATAACTAATCCTTAACTGTTAGGGAGTTGAAATTACATTCGGCCCTTTGAAAGCAACCTCAAGGCTGATGTGGCCCCTGGTGAAAATGAGTTTGACACCCCTGCTCTAAAGGTGACCCCTGATATGGACACAATATTGCAGTCTTGAGCTTAGGTGAGTTTAAATGGCCAGTTACAAATTTAAAAACACTCCATACAATGATAAATAGACTCCCAAACATCACATTGCCAATTTTTTGGACTCTCCTCAAGAGCATTAAAAATATGCATGTATTCTTAAAACTTTTGATTCCAAATAGGTGTAGACTATTCACAGGAGTATCCTCTTCAGCACCTACCTAATTTCTGAATCAGATTTCCAGATAATTGATTGGAAGGGAAATCATATCGATCATCTGTTTAGGCATTTTTACCCACTTAAAATTTTAAAAACAGTTATAGTGCTTTGACTTCAAAGTTATGAGTACCTCCTGCGTTGCTCGTAGTATTGGTTAGATTCACACCGATGAGCAGCCGCCAGTTTTTACTCACTGGGAAAAAACAAGGATGCTTTCCAATCCAGCCAGCAAAACCATGATTATTGTGCAAGCTCTGTCAGCCACATTTCTGTATGTGCGATTCCTCTGTACATCTTGTATCTTTTCTGATTCCTTCCTCTCAAAAATGCTTGTCTTCTCTTCCATGCTAGCATTCCGTATTTTGAAACAAGTGCAGCGACTGGCCAGAACGTTGAGAAAGCCGTGGAAACTCTTCTGGACTTAATCATGAAGCGAATGGAACAGTGCGTGGAGAAGACACAAGTCCCCGACACTGTCAACGGTGGAAATTCTGGGAAGCTAGATGGGGAAAAGGCAGCGGAGAAGAGATGCGCCTGCTAGACTCTGCACAGGACCTCATCACCAAGAGCCCCAACCCGACATTACTGCCTGGTCAGCGACAAACCACGAAACCGCTGCCATGCGTAGTGGCATGTCTGTCTTTTCCTGCCAGAAAGTCTATTTTAAGAACCCCAAAGAGTCAACAGTATTCAAAAGAATTGACCAGTTGTTTCTGAGGCCCTTTCACATAAGATCAGAGATTTCGTAGTGTGCCCTCACCAACATGGGTGCAGGTTCATTTTTCTTGAAAAGAAGACAAGTGTACAAGAGAGTACACAGACGGAATAAGAGTGAATTTTAAATCAGAGCCAGACTTACCATGTCTCATTGGAGAGAGGGGTAGGTTACCAAAGGGAGAACATAGAAAGCTGATTTTTTAAAAAACACCGAGTTTACTTCTTAAGTAGAATATGATTATTACTTTTAGGTTTGCATTGGGGAAACATATTAGTAAAAATGGATACACAATAAAGAATTTTAAATGGATTGTTAAGAATGATATTGCCCAATAAGCTGTACCAAAAAGACTACTTTAGTGGTGAGCTGCGGGGGGATGAATGTCAGACGTCTGGTAAAACGTGGGCAATTGTGTAACAATGCCAGTTTCATATTCTTAATGAATGTCAGACAGACAAGAACAAGCTTGTGAGTGACAAAGTGCAAGGGAAATGCCCCGGGAGAAAAACGAAAGCGGGGGAACTCGGCATTTGGACAAATGAAATGAAATGTATCTGTTACAGATGTCTGGAGGAGGTGCTAGTCAGCTTTCGCTCTGGCCAAGTAGAAGTTGGCGTTATCAGTGGGGAGGATCCAGGAGCTGCCATTTTGAACAGCATTTTAGAAATAGGTTCAGGGTTCAGCTTCACATTTCATGTTTTTCCCTAAGTAAATGGTGATAGTCACAAAGACAAATTAAAGATTGCTGTTTGTCAAGTATCTTTCTTTGAAGACAGCAAAAAAAAAAAAAGATGTCACCTTAATTTCTTTTAGGTGAATATGCTAGTGACGTGAAACAAAAGGTGACTATTAATTGTGGATTTCTTTTCAATTTATAAAAGCACTGGAAATTCTACATAACATTTTCTCCCTTCGAACCCACACCTACCCCTGGCTTTGAATCAATTGTAAAAATACAGGTGTGTCATTTTGTAGACCAACTTCAGAATAATGATGGATCAATTTCAATGGTAATTCATGCCATATTATGATATATTTAGCATTTGTTGTTATTTTGCATAAGGCAAAAGGTCCATAGATGACCTATATTTGGGGATTGGGCAGGAATGGAACTGTATTTGATCTCACCAAAAATTGGTAAATCACTTTATTTTTTTTCACAAGAAGCTGCCTTTTCTTTTAAAAAAATGATCCCAAAAGTATTTTTCCCTGGCCTATTCTTATCATTGTGTCTAAATTAACAATCAACTCCTATTAAGCTATTATTTAAATATTCCAGTGAATTTTATCAATAACAAAGGCATTACACTTCAAGTTTTCTCTTTTTATTAGGAGTTACATGTTTTTTTCAATGGAATAGTTCCTCTTACTATAGCATTTTGTCAGTTAAACTTCATTTTTTCCAACTTGGTGCCTATTTTGTTAAGTTACAGATGCTAGAAACCCTAAACTCAGCTCCCTGTCCCCCACCTCTGCCTACCAACCTCTATGTGGCATCGAGTCATTTTTAGAGCCAAAGGAAAGCCTATAGACATAGTGATCTTAGCGTGGACTGGGCTCAGAAATGCACCGTGGATGAGAGCAGTCCGGAGCTCTGATGGGTCCCCCCTCTGTGAAGTTCCTGGCGTTCACTGCCCACCCGCTCTGACGTCTGCCACGCAGCACCAGCTTCTGAGATGGATCACAGGCGGGTGTTGCCTGCAAAGGTGTTTTCCTCCGGGATGCTCTTCACGACCTCAGTACCTGTGCCATGAAGATGCAAAGCTATTAGCTAGCATGAAACGTGTTTCTTTTGGAAAAGGGAACAGAAACAATGTAACTGTTGCTGTAAGCAAAATTTTGGTGAACTTTTGAGGTCATTATATCACTTTCTTATTGGGATCCAAATTGTGATTTCCCCTGCATTTCCACAATATGGAATGTTTAGCCTTTTTAAAATTCTAAAGGTATTCTATTCAGGGTATGTCTTTCTACTTCTTTTAATTTTCCAGTTATATGATTGATTTACTTATGCCAAGATTCTGTCATTGTCAGTTTATTTAACAAGCATTTGTTCAGGGTCTATTTTAAGATTGCCACTTGATAGTTGCAGCGTGAAGCAGAGGGTGATGATGTCCATAATTATAGAACTATGCCTGTGAAAAGAACAATTATTGGGTAATAATCTCAAGAACAACAAAACCTAAAACAGACATGAAAAGTAATTTATAATTGTATTCTACTTATAAAAACTTGATCTAAAAATATTTTTCTCTGTGAAGTTTGATACCTGACCCCAAATTCTATGTAAACATTAATACAAATTCCTCCTCTCATTATCACATAATTAATATTCTGTATTATTTATTTTACCGATTTGGGGCCACAAAGTATGCAGACTGCCTTGGAGAATTGCATAGTCCCTCTAACCCACAGTAACATGTATTTTTAACCACCATGAGTCCTGTTACTAATTATCTCCCAAAGGCTCTAGCACACCAAATTGCATTTTGGGAAACTACTTAAAGTGTACATGAAATTCCTTTCTGGTATAGAAACCATTTCTGGGGAGTGTATTCGGCTTTGATGTTTACATTGCTCTACCCCAGTGCCTCGGATACCTCTGTGACCAAATCTGTCCCCAACCACACAGCTCATCCTATAATCCATTCCAGGGAGGCCTCCCAGAGACACGAATGCAGCTGAAGGTCTTTGATGTCTTCAGCGCAGGGTTCAAGGGCGTCATCAGAATCTGGAGGTCGTCACCACCCTCTCCTGGTCTCCTGGCTCACTTCTCCTGGAGTGAGCATTCCATGAGATTCTTAACTGATTAAGTACAAAGTTCTTGTTCAATGTAAAGAAAAAAATCCCTTGAAAAATGCATCAAAAATAGTTGAGAGAACACAGTGTTAGTCTTGGTATGATGAGGGCGACGGGCCATGAATCGGCAGAGAAAGTATTGAATTCTGGGAGTTGAGCTGGGGGGGTCTCTACATAAGAGTTTTAAAATTCTTTCAAGTCATACTCTAGCCAGTTTGCTGCCATTTCCATATTACCAGCTACCACACTGCAAAAAAACTCAAAGCCAGCATTTTCTAAAGTAAATATTTTGTCTTGTTTTTCAGCAGATAGGCTATGGGGGTGGGGTTGGGGGCTGTCTTTCTTAGGCTTCTAGTGTAAGGTGTTCCCTACCAATCAGTACAGGTTGGATGAACTGGGCAAGAATTTTAATCAGTCTTTACAAGAGGGAAAGAAGCTTGACCATAGAGAAGGACATGGCTATATTTAAAAAATAACTTAATAGTAGTCAAATGTTCTTAAAACTGTAAATTGAGTCTGCTGGAAATCACCAAATGTAATGAAGCTCCTTTTCACCTGTGGAGTGAGTACAGCAGCTAGAGAAGTAGAATGTGCAATAGAGAAAGTGTACAGCTAGGTACAGTGTGTGCCCCGGAACCGTGCGTCTGTGGAACAGAGTTCCGACCGCTCTGTATCTCTGCTCACGCGGATGAAAAGACGGGGAGTGCAGATGCCGTCGTCACTGTGTGTCATGCTAAAAAGTCAGTGGGAAACCCTCATCTATAAAGAATTTGGGAGTTTAAAACTCAAGCTTTAAAGAAATAATATTGAAGTTTCTATTTCCTAAGACACAGAATAACCCTTTAAAAGGAAGTTCTGAGAACTGTTGTTAACCAAAGTGATTTTTGAAAGTTCACTTTTACACTCTACTGCCTAGCTTTAAAGTGTTAAGAGAAGTCTAAATATTTACGTATATTGGGGAAAGCTTTATTATTTTTTTCAAGATGCTGTCTATATTTGAAAAGGTTGTCTAAAAATCTACCAAAAAGCTGTATTTTTTTTCTTAATTTTTGGCCAAGATGATAGGAGCTTATTTCTGGGCAGAGTGGTGAGCTCTTAACATGGTAAGTAGATAGTGAATATTATCTGAGATGAGTGTTGTCTTAATGCTTTATAAATCCATGAAGATAGTTGTCTCATAAAGTAGAACTGATAAAAAATATTGCTAGATATAGCAGGAATTTTATAAACTTGTTGCCTTAGAATTCTTGGGTGAAGATCGACTACAATGACATTGTGAGCAAGAGCTCGGAGGAGAGCTACAAGTTCGAAGTTTCTAAATAGAGTTCTTAAATATCTCACAGCACAGGGGCGTTCATCCCCAAAAGGTGGGTTTTTAGGTAGGGAACAGAAGATTACCAGAAAGAGCTTTCGTACCTAGATCCATGGCAAATATTTATCCTTCATTTTTATCTACCCAGTAGAGAATTCTATCCTTTGAACTCAGCTAATAAAAATACTTAAGCTAAAATATTTCATTATTAGCATCAAACATTTGGAAACAAATGTTTTTATCCGAGACTCTTTTCCTGGTAAATTGGAGTAGCTTCACAAAGTCGCCTTTCTGCAGAGCTGGTGCAGCAGCCTACGGTTGTTGGGAGACTCTCGGACTTCACGTACAGAGGGAACAAACACCTGTGCCCAAAGAATGGGATTATTTTAAAGGGTGTCATTTTTTGGAAGAAAAAAAAAACTAGTGAATCACCGTTGGAGTGACTCATTTAAATGTTTTCCGGTTCTCTTTCTCACAGACCACAGAAGTCATGGCTAATATCCCTCAGCTGACTTCGTCTTTAAGGATCTTTAACAAATTGTGTAGGAGCTGGTTTGTCTGTCCTTAATAACCTCCTGGGTTCCTTATTTAACCAGTGGCTGTTGTCCATACATCTGTTGACACCTCAAAATAGGGTCCCTAGCAATGCGGAGTAACACACAGTACTTATTCTGAATCTTCTGTTCTCCAGGTTATTGTTTTAAATGCTCTCTGAGAGGAAGCCTAGAAGTAGAGAGTGTCCAGAAAGAACCAGCTGGGGACCGTGTGTCTGTCATTAACTCTCATAGTGGCTTCTCCTCGTGTGGGACGCACCAAGCCCACGTGCCTCCCAAGGTGCGGGACTCACTAATCAGGCCCAGTGGTGAACATATACAAGAAACGGGTTTGTAAGTGATGTTCCATTTCATACACAGACACTATTAGCACAAACTGAGAACTAATCAAGAGTCAAAGTCATCATTTGAACCATTTGTGAACAGAAGTGTCATAGCAGGGACACGGGTCGTTTTAGTAGGTGTCTTGGGAGCCACCGATGGGTAGTCGACTTGAGGTTATTGTATTTGATTGAAATGTTTAATATAGCTCAAGTTCCTGAAAAAAAAAAGAGTTCTATTTCATTTTGTATGTCACCTTGTATTTCCTTCAAGGAGTCCAATTATATTCTAGATTGTATATTACAACTTGGTCAAAATACTCCTTGTAAAAATAGGGCTTTTGTGTTCATGGCCTTGTAAAAGACACTTGTATCTGAAATGATTTAATAGAAGTTAGTTATCCTGCTTAATGTGTCAAAAGTAGACAATGTTCTGACATAACACTGACGTGCTCCACCATATCCCAATGGTCTATGTTCAAGTCACATCGTCCTTTCTAGGGTAAGCACATTCGATGTTGTCTGTCACCTACAGAGATCTCTTTTTTGCCTAGTGCTCTGACTATAAGTTAAAACTTCAAACATAGGTTCTTCTTCTCTGTGCCCCTGGACAGACTGCAGTGCCTGACAGCTGCTGTCAGGTCATTGTCCTGTTGTACCAAAGTTCTAGTGACTTCAGAAATCATAGCACCTGATGATTTGTGGTGTCTGGGTTTGAATACTACGGTTGAGAACTATTTAGTGATTGTTATAGCACACTTTTCAAATAAAAATGCATTTTTACCAATTATTTCATGCAGTCAAAGCAACCTTATTTCGGTGCTAAAGTTCAACGTGTGATGGGCCGGGAACAGTAACTGACTTTAAATGTGAAACATGCATCGTATTAAAGATGGTATCCACCTGAAACTAATGTAATGTTATGTCAATTATACCTCAACTAAAAAAGCTAAGCTATCCATTAAGAGGCAGTCAAGTGATTTTATCCACTTCTCTAAACTTTCTCATTTATTATTTATTTAAAGACTGAATTTAGCCATGGCTGGTGTGGCTCAGTGAATTGAGTACAGGCCTGCCAACTAAGGGGCCAACGGTTCGATTCGCAGTCAGGGCACAAGCCTGGGTTGAGGACCAGGTCCCTAGTAGGGGGAGTGTGAGAGACAACCACACACTGATGTTTCTCTCCCTCTCTTTCTCTCCCCCTTAGACTCTCTCTAAGAATAAATAAAATCTTTTTTTAAAAAAGAAAGACTGAGTTTTGCAAGGGAAGTTTTCTCTTAATGTTAAATGATGCATTTATAAAATTAGCACTTAACACGTTGAAGTACTCTACAGTATACAGTATTTTCACATTATAATTTATTTCTTCCTCATAACAAAATGGGGAGACATGTGGTGGTGTCTCCCTCAGTCACAGGCTGGTGAACAGACCATGTTCAAGGCAAATTCAAGACCACAACTACGCAGCTTCCGTTTAAATGTTCATTCACAAAGGCTGCCTTGTTCCCAGAGTTGTTCTCCCTCCGTATGTTACTTAAATAGGTGTTGTTAAGATAATAATGTATTTTTAATTTGAAGATAAAAACAACTCTCCCACTGTAAGCAAATCATTTTCTCAGCTTTTCTCCATGGCAGCAGTAGTGCTGTTTCACACGGGCAGAATCTTTGTCTCTGGCTTCGTCTTAAATAATTTGAGATAAATCATCAATGACTTGCTTTTCCTAATGTTTTATCAGTTTTTAAAAAAATTTATATATTTTAATTTTAGAGAGGGGAAGGGAGGGAGAAAGAGAGGAAGAGAAACATCAGTGTGTGGTTGCCTCTCACACGCCCCCTACTGGGGACCTGGTCTGCAACCCAGGCGTGTGCCATGACTGGGAATCAAACCAGTGACCCTTTGATTCACAGGCTGGTGCTCAATCCACTGAGCCACACCAGCCATGGCAGATTTGTAAATAACCATAATGTGCCTTGTATTGAGAAAAAATATATACCTTCTAAACATTCACTGTCTGGACTGATAGGATTTCTTGTTTTAAAACCGTGTATAAGATATTATTATTCACTGTTCTCATTACCAAGGAATTTTTTTCTTGCTAATCTGGACTGAGTGTGAGCATTGCTGTTCTGTTAGAAACTCATTTAGATGACTTGCATTATGGATTAGGAAACCAACACACCAGTTATAATTGGACTAAGGCTGTATTATAGGTAGTAGAAACATTTTGTGATAGAAATCAGATCTTTGAAATGCTCACAGCTTTGGACCATTTTCATAGGTCTCTGAGAGAAAGACTCGTCTGTACCAGAAGGGTTAAAAAAAGAAAAAGACACAGAACAGCAAGATTAACAACAGAAGACTTCAATCTGTTTGATTGCTTCCCCAGAGAGACGGACATCAGGAGCTCATTCACGCTCATGGAAAACGTGAAAAAGACGAGAAACTTTAGTGCTAGTTAAAGTATTAGATATCATCACATAGCACCTTGCTCCCGAATGCCAAAAGCAGTTTCTTATGAGTCCTCTAGGCAAAGAGGGTAGGTCAAAACAAGACCATGCAACTGGACCTTTAAGAGCACCTTGCTCTTCATTGGCCCTTCCAGAGGACATGGGCTTTCTTAGTAAATTAGAAAAACACAGACCAACAAGGGGATTGGGATACGGATTCCTAAAAGTCATTAGGTTCCCACTGCTCACACTTCAAAGAACTGGAGGAAAAATTTACTGATTGAATAAAGAAATTATTTCTAATAAATAAATAAATAAATAAATAAATAAATAAATAAATACATAAATATGGCCCTGGCTGGTGTGGCTCAGTGGTTGAGTGCTGGCCTGCGCGAATCAAAGGGTCACTGGTTCAATTCCGTCTAGGGCACATGCCTAGGTTGCAGGCCAGGTCCCCCCAGTAGGGGGCGTGAGAGAGGCAACCACACATTGATGTTTCTCTCCCTTTCTTTGTCTTTCCCTCCCCCTCTCTAAAAAATAAAATCTTTTTACAAAATATGGAAGAATATGCTGCCCTGGCTGGTGTAGCTGAGTGGATTGAATGTGAGCTGTGAACCAAAGAGTCACCAGTTTGATTCCCAGTCAGGGTACGTGCCTGGGTTGTGGGCCAGTTCCCCAGTAGGGGGCGAACAAGAGGCAACCACACACTGATGTTTTTCTCCTTATTTTTCTCCCGCCCTTCCCCTCTCTCTAAAAACAAATAAAATCTTTAAAAATATGTGAAAGAATATGCTGCATGGGAAATTAGAAAATACTGAGACTTATTCTTCACCTGCCAGTCTAGCTTATGTCCTGGCTATTCCACACACGCCTGGCCTATCCAGCCTGCAAAGAATGTGCACCTGTGCCTGCTTCTGCCCGGACCTCTCTTCCACCAAATGCCAGCTCCTTCCACCCACTTCCTTTTCTTCCCATCTTTATTTAAATGTTATCTTTAAAGAGAGTACCTTATTTTTTTGGATGCACCAGAAGTGATGCTTTGTAACATTCTCGTTCTTTTACTTTTTTACTTTCATTTTTTAATTAGTTTACTTTCAATATGATTCCGTATTGGTTTCAGGTATACAGCATAGCAAGCGCGTTCTCACTTAAAATGACCATCCTATTTAAATGACCACTCTGTGGTTACCGTACTTTCTATTATCACCTGATTCAAAACTGCAGCCAGAGCCTTTCATCCCTGGTGACTCTGGATCCCTGAGTCCACTTTATTTTTCCTCACAGCCAATGAATTCTCTAACTTTATTATTTGTTCCTCATCATTGGGTACTTTTATATGAAGGTAGAGATTTTTTCTTTTTTAAATAATTCCTGTCCACAAGCATGCCTTCCCCCCTCCTCACTGCTATAATTCTGACCTCTGGACCAGGGCCTCGCCAGTAGGGGACATTCAATAAGTATTTGTTGCCAAAAAGTTAATGAATCCTGTACAACAAATTGATTGGGTGGACTGCAAAATAACAGTGCTAACTTAAATTTTTACTAACTTATTGAAGCAAATATTTAAATTATATCATTTATTGATTTTTGCGAAGACATGTGCCCATGAAAACATTACCATTATCAACACATTGAACATTACTAAGTAAACCTTGCATGCCTAGGACAAACCCTAATTTTCAATATTTCGACTATAATTTTATTTTATTTTTTAAAAAGATTTTATTTATTTATTTTCAGAGAGAGACGAAGAAAGGGAGAAAGGGAAAGAGAGAAACATCAGATGGTTGCCTCTTGCTCGCCCCCAGTGGGGTACCTGGCCAGCAACCTGGGCATATGTCCTGACAAGGAATAGAACCGGTGAACTTTCAGTTTGGAGGCCAGCGCTCAATCCACTGAGCCACACCAGCCAGGGATCTACTACAATTTTAAACACATAAGTGTATACTTTAATGATGAAGCAATTAAATTTAATCATTTAAATCTTTGTTGCATCCTTAATATTTCTAGTCAAAAAATAAGAGAAGGAAAGACAAGAAGGGAAGAGAATTACAATGCTTATGATTTTACTTGAGGGAATTATCAGTTTTTGGTGAACTGGATCCCTACTTGGATATTAAAGGATGCTGTAATAATTTGCCAGTCAGAGGAGTTAAGGATTTTCAAAGTGAAGAGATATGAAAGAATTTTAGAAGTTTGTTCTTAATTTCATGATGCTACTTTTTTTTTCAAATTTAGTATAAAAACATAAATAGGTTACTTTTGCCATTGATTTGGATCCAGGGAATATTAGCAGAAAATTCAGGGAGCTATCTAAATCTTTTTTACTGACAAGAACAATCAGTTTATTATTAGTTATATTACCACAAACAGTCAAATAAAAAGCAGTCAAATAAAATGAATTCATTTATGCATAGTAATTTTAATGTTAAAATAAAAACAAAAATTTTATAAACTATAAGTTTCTTTATTGTAAGGCATAAGCAATTATTCAAAAGATGTATCAATTGTTTAAACATTTCTTAATAATAAATTACAACACTCCATGCAATCAAACTGAAACTAAATTTCTTTCCATGTATTCACTTCAAGGCTCACCTCGGACCTTCTTATCCAATATTAGTTACTATAAGTATAATTATTTTGACTCAATTGAACTAGTGTTTCTTTCTATGTATTTCCTGTGTGCTACTAACTTTAGACTAAGAAATTTTTTCACTGTAATCATTTGTTTTATGACTCAGAAATGTTTACTTAAAAGTATTTCAAGTGATAAAAGTTGAAATAATAAGGCTCCAGAAAATAATCCATATATGACAGATAAATAATCCTGATGCTACTAAAACAAGACTTTTGTGTTTGAAGAGTTCAGATCTTTTTAGGCACCTGACCCTGCTTATCTGTATACCCAGAAGGCCCAACGACCATTCCTCCCAAAGTGACCCTGGATACCCCATGAGAAGGTCCTATCTGTATTCCGTCCACTGTCCTTCTGCATCAAAAATGAATACAGGTAAACCAAAATAAAATCTAACAGTGTCTTTCCATTTTTGACTTTAAACTCCATTTTTTCTCATGGAAACCATCCAGGTGGTTAGCTCAGTTAGATGGGTTCATTCACAAATCTCATATTTACTATACTCCAGCATAATGATTGAGGGGTCAGAGAAACCTACATAATCTCTGAGTGAAAGGGAAATTTTTCTAGTGCACAGCTATGTAAACCATTTCAAGGGTTACAGTACTTAGATGAATTTATAAATCCACGACGTCACCTCATTTGTTCATACCTTTAAATGTTTCATAGATAATACTGATATTTCACATTCCACATTGAAAGGCTTTAAGCATCTTTCCTGAGAAGATGTGTGTGGTTATACACCAGAGAGGATGATCGAAAGGCTTAAAGTAATTCAGCCTGTAGGGTGGCTAAGGTCTCCCTTTATTCCTTTAGTCAACGAGCATTCTGTCTTCCTGAGGTCACTATTTGCATTTCTCCAAGTCAGAGTGAGGCTCTATAGCAATCATAAACTCCACCTGTAGGGAAAGCACGTCTCCAGATTCAAGCACACTTTCACAAAAGCGCTAGACACGTGATTTTAATTCATGAAGTCCAATTCTTCCAGGCTGCAGACAGCAGCCACCGCTCTTTGAACTCAAGATACATATATTTTTATGGAGGTATGAACTCACAACATTACTTAGATAATAGAATGACTATGGGAAAGAAAATTAGTCACAAAGTGCATTCCTTTGTATTTATGTGTGTGTGTGGGGGGTGCCTTTAGCAACCAACTTGCAGTCCCAACTCCTCAGGTGTGGGGAGCTCACCATGATTCTCACTTTGGGAGGGTTGTATGTGTTGGAGAATTAGCTAAAAAGAAACTGCCCCTGCTCATACTTCAGTAGAAAATCACTGTTCCTCTAACAATGGTCAGAAGATGAACTTAAATTGTGGTAAGGTATTTTTATTATTCAAAAGTCAACTTTAAAATACAACATCCATTCACACACATAAAAACTCTTCCTTCTACTTAAATAAATGGAAACCACTATCAAAAGGTCAAAGTTGACAACTTTAAATCACACTCCCTTCAACAAAAACCTGCAAAAAAAGTTCAGATTTTTAAAACTTAAAAATAGAATTCATCTTTCATCACTGTAAGGCACCTGGTTTCTTTACTCATTTATTCAGTTTTGAAGAAAGATTTCCTTCCCTCAAATATATATTTGTTCCATTTCCTGGAATGTCGTCTTCCTGCAAAGCTATTGATGTATAATGAATTCCATGAAATACTGGCATTGAGCCATTTTTAACATGCAAATTTCCACTGTGTTTCAAGGAATAAATAAGACCCACGTAGTGTTCTTTCTCATTCAATCTTCAGCCAGCCAGCTCATTTCCGTAGCCTAACCAACATGAAGTAGGGGGTGTTGCCTTCAGTCTTCAATTCGCTGTGGAAAAGACCACACAGTCATCAAGATCAAGCACATTGACCTGTAATGATGTAAATGCTATACCACCACCATTACCATCCCCATCACCCTATACGCCCCCATCAGAAGCGACTGCTTTCATCTAAGAGGTGGTGGTTAATTGATGAATTGTAATTCCCCATGAAACAAAGGAGAATCACATGGTGGAAGCCTTAAACTTAATTCACTGAGTTGTACGAGGACAAGAGTGAGGAAGTGATAGAGGACATGAGAGTTAGAGCCTGTGTCTAGCACTCCACTCAATGAAGATACACCCCAGAGTGACTCGGACACGGGAAGCACATCAGCGTTCCCTTAGGACATTGTAATTCTGTGGGTTTTGCACAGCCTGATCTCCTCTCCTCCCTGTGCACATGTGTGTGCACATATCAGTGTATATGTGTGTGTGTTGTTGTTGCTATCGTTGTCATTGTCTAACATGACCCATAATCTCCAGTAGGCCACTTCTTCCAGTGTTCAACCCAAGAAACATCTACATGTTCTAATGTTTGAGGAAAAGAGAAAAAAACTTGCTTTTTTGGTACTTATTGTGAGAGGTAGCATAGAAAGAGTCTATGGGTGATATGAGATTAGCCTAGATTAATTTTTAAATGTATATCTTTTTGCCTTTTAAACACCAGCCTCTCCCTAGAGTTATAATTCCATTGTGTGTTGGTGAATCCAAACTTACCAAAGCACACTAGCACTTACATTCTGAAAACAGCCAGTTAATCGTATTTCATTGTGCAAACAGGAGACCTCCCATCGAGACAGGGCATGTGGAGAAATGGCTGTGACAGATGAAGGCTACAAGGACTATCACAGAGATAGTAAGACCAACCCCAAAGGACTTACGGCTGAGCACCTGCAGACCACTAGCTGAATCCCACACGATGACTAATCTCACCTGGAGTAACCCCTAGCCTCATTACACACTCATCATAACACCTGAGCGCGCTACATGCCACACCCCCCGACGGCCACACTCAGAAACAAAACACCAGTGTAAAGACACAACATGGCCAGTGGTGGGGAGCTCTTCCGAGAAGTCTCCACCCGGGGAAGAATCCTGGATCCTCTCCCTCACTGAATGCTCTGCCCCTCGATCAAATGAGCCTCAATAAAAGAAGCAAATCCCACTGGGGAGGGGCTGCTCTGCTTGCGGAGTAGCCTCCTCCCCGTCCTGCTTCACTAGTAAACTCTCTTCCAGGTTACACTCTTGGCTTCATAGACTTTCACTTTAAACTCTGTGCTGACTTGAATTTGAATTCTTTCCTGCGTGAAGCTAAAATCACACAGTGGGGCCCCCTGGGGCTCCTCTTTATGGACCCTCGGGCCTCCCACCCCCCAGAATACCCGCATTACCATCATACCATTAACACTGCAATTTCTATTAAAATCATAAAACAAAGGGCATATTTAGTCGTTTCCCTATTTCAATTAGAAAATGTTTCCATATGATCTTTCCCAAGTCATAGGAAGAACATAAATCTTTAAAACTAAAAGACCTTTAACTACTAATTAACTGCAGCTGCTAACTAATTAACTTCCATCTAGCTCCGTTCCCTCTAGGGTCAGAACAGTGGATGCTGACCACACCCCCCCCCCAAGAGGAATGGTGTCTGGTGTGGACAGAAAACGGGCCACACATAACCCTGACAAGCTCAGATGAAGCCTGCATGGTGGCCTTACAAACTCAGAGGCTGAAAGTAACCCCATAGGATGATGCGAATCGTATGAAGTTAAAACTATTATCACTAAAAGTGAGTCATGGCGTGTAGTGACGTCCTAGAGCAGTAACTTTCTTGACAAAGGTCAATCCTTATCTTCACTCAGCCGGTCTATTTTCTTTTTGCATCTACAGTAACATACCTTTGGAATGTCAGGGTTGGTTCCTTTCCCCAGCCCCCCAGGGCACAATCTCCCATCAGAGCTGGGCAGGGACCCCCTCACTGTCCTCTTGTTCTCCTGCATACTGGCTCTTTTTGCTCTGAACATTAATTGTTAACTGTCCTGCACCCACCAATGTAAAAGAGGATTTGTCTCTGTCTCATTCTTTATTCAACGTCAGAGATTTCCCACTTTGCTCTTGTCACACCTCCCTAATCCACCATCAGTGAATTTCATGGAACCCGCTCCCCCTTAATTAAGTCTCCTCCTTTCATTCTGCTGTGTAGAAGGAGCTGCAAACCTACCATTCTCTGGAGCTTTTTCTCAATCCGTTGAGATTTTGCTCCCTTGCAATTGTCCTTGATTTGGCTCCAATAAACTCAAAAATTCTCTACAGGTTTGGAGGTTTCTTATGTCGACCCCCATAAGGGAGCAAAAAATTGACCCTCCTCCCTTGCCTCAGAAAGCCCTGTTTGCCTTTCTCTCCCAAACACTTCACCCTCCCTCCTCTCCCACCCCCTGAAGTGACTCCTTCTCTCACCGCTTCTGACATGTGCGCATTTCACTGCCTCCTTCCATGCTGCTGGGGAACACCTTCTTTTCTTTATCTGGAGTTGCAGGGCTAGTGGCCAAAACATTGAGAATGTAGCCTGGGGCCCAAGGAGTTTAGAAGACTTGTTCACATGGGTTTCGTCTCTAGCCTGTGATTACAGATATCGCCAGCACAGGGAAGCTGGCTTGTGGCTTGTGCAGACGGAGATGCATCGGCCTGAAGTCCTAGCCTGACACTAATACTCACAGAGGTGGATTCTCCAGCACAGGCATGTGCCGAAGAGAGTTTCGGAAAATGGGCTTCTGCCCCAGAGTGACTTGCCTGGGAAATTCAAAAGCCGCTAGGACAGAAAGTTGTTCATCAGGTTTTAAATGATTCGTGTAGTTATAGGCAGTGTTTTCTTTTAAGTAATAATTTCATGGAGTATTATGGAAAGGAGATTTGAAACCAGAAGCCTTTTCTTCTTTCTATGACTTGTCACTTTGGATTCTGTAAACACCAGAAGGGGAGCTTGATGGTACCAACTATCCTTTCCATTGTTTTAGTGGGTAATTACCAGTGCTTGCTTGATTCGCTCATTATTAGGTACTTATTGAAGGCACTTGTCCTTAGCAATGTAGCAAATAAAGTGAAAGACAAGAAACTGTTCCTGCTCTCTCGACATTTACAATCCCCTTGATTTGCAGCACAGACATGACATTTAAATAAATATATGCAATTCATGACTAAAATAGTCATCGATGGCACAGAACATCTGAGCAGTGCGGGAACAAGGACAAGGGAGGAGATGACCTGTTTTGTCTGGAGAAAGTGTTGAAGCCCAGATTGGGCTTGTTTCACAGCAAAGGAGAGGACAAAGATATCTGAATGTATTACTTCATTTATTCAGTATTTATATGTTAGGCTTTGAAGATTCAGTGGTGAACAAGACTAACACAGTTCCTAGTCATGAAAAACTGAGAAACAGACGGTAAACAAACGATCGCATAAGCAGAAATACGCTGCAATCCTCCTCCAGTGGGATTCACGAAGGTTCAACAGAGGTGTGAAGGTACATGGGGACAGAAAAAAGACTTTACCTTGTAGCCACGGCCTTAGACACCATTGTCCTAGGAGTTTCAGACCAAAGTGCCACTTTGGTTTTTAGTTCTTTATTCTAAAGTTGAAAAAAAAATGTGCAGAGGTCACATAGCTAGCACCTGCATCAGCCATACATGCTCAATGCTTCTGGTCAACCCTATGTCACGCCTTGGCAGCAAGCCTGCTGTTCTTGTCATTCTGTGGTGGCCAGAACACGGCCAGCCGAGAGTCACTAATACCTATGAAGTTACACACTCCCTAGCTGTGTGACTTCATTCAGTTACTTAACCTCCCTGTGCCCGATTTCTTCATCTGTGTAATAGATATAATCATAGTCTCTTCTTCACAGGTTCTAAAATGAGATAAAAATATGTAAGGAACTCAGTTCAGTGTCTGGCTGGTTTTTAAGACTTAAAGGCAGTTAGTTGGTTATGAAATGAGCTGAGCGACTGCCCACTGGTGGTATGTTTGCATGATTCTCTTCTTCCATCTGCTTATCCACATCTCCTAATTTGTAGAGAATGAATGAGTATGTTAGCTATGCAAAAATAATATAATAAAATATTTTATCAACTAGTATTAGCCAAAAGGCCAGTAAGAAAAGCTGTGAGAAAATGCCTTTAAAGGCATTTCTTAGAAGGAAGAGGGCCTGTGGTGACACGGGTCACATCATCTGAGGCCTCCAACATACATGGGGCAGCCCTTACAGGGCACCAGAGTGGACACTAGTTCGGAGCCAACCATTCCACAATCGCCGCGTTTGCAGCTGGACAGAGTGGTGAGCATTGTGCTTATTGAGCAAACAGGCCCACACAACCCACAGAAGGTGAGAATCTAAGGAAAGCCTGAGGCTGGAAGAGCTCACCCTCCAGAGTAAAGAGAACAGTGGAAGCCGGCTGCCCCTTCTGGGAAGGCAGAAGGGGCAGAACAGAGCGATGGCTACAAAATCAAGATGTAAAACTATTTACAACCTCCCTCTGTTCTTACGATGTTTTTCTTCTGGTGGGGGAAGCAGAAAGAACACAGTGGCAGAAGGAATGGTGTGGGGCGAGCTGGCGGCATGTTCCTGGAGCCCCTCTGAGGTCTGCCCCGGGAGCAGCAGGGCCCCCAGAGATGATGAGGGCTGCAGTGGAAGTCTGAGCTCCTCGGTGCTGGACAGTGTGGAGGGGACAGCACACACGAAGTCAAAATACTGAGGGCTGACGTGGTAAAGGTGACCAGGTCCAGGCAGTCAGTGACCAGCCACTGGACAAAGACAGGAGGGGTGGCCCTGAGCAGGCAGTGGAGCTGAGGCTGCTGTGCGGTCTGCAGGCACCCCAACCTCAGTGGGGGCTTTGCTGCACTTCCTGTGCGGCAGAGGCACTGCCAGGCCTTGGCGGCAGCTGAAAAATTAAAAAGGGCTTCCCCCCTTAAGGGGGAATAGTGGGCAGATAGAAAAACAGGTCTCATCCCAGTAAATTATAAAGTCTTAAGCTAAGTTTTAAAACATGGAAAACTAAGAAAACAACAAGAGGCTTCTTGAAGTGTGTGAGCCCTAAGGCAAAGCTTGGAGGAAGAGAGAGGACACCTCAGCGAGGGAAAAAACAGACTAGGGACAGCAAACGGGCCACCTGACCAGGTCTAAATTCACACAGCGTGGCTGTGACCTGGCTTCTAATTCCAGGTCATCTCTCTCCCCAAGTCAGAAAGTGTTCTGAAAAATTAGGATGGACTTTTAACAATTATTTATTAATATTTAATATTCATACTTCAGTAACATTATAAGATGTTGAATACTTGACACTTTAATAACAATTCAGAAGGAGCACCTGTCCCCAAAGCTGTAATTTCTTATGCATACAAGAGGCACAAACACACACTCACAGAAAACATTCATATATAAACACAGACATACATACACTCACAGATAAACACTGGGGCATGGTCACACACACTCATGCACCGACACACTCACATGCCATGCACACACAGACACACTCACACAGTGTCACCATGGCAGACCACCACACACAAGCACACACACGGACATTCATACACAGGTTCACAGATACACTGACACACTCACATAGTCACATTCACACTGAAATACAAAACAGATTCTCTGCTTACCTGGGCTTCCAGTAGGTCAACTTTTTCTTTCAGATTTTCAATTCTTTTATCTTGTTCTTTTAAGTTATTTTTTAGTCCTTCCATCTAAGAATTAGAAAACACAGTTGGAAAAATCTTGTCAGACCAAAGGGAATGGTTACTTACATCAGAAATTGCACAGGTTTCTGTGGTCAAATCATGTTGATCCAATAGAAAAAAATTAAATCCCACAGCATCAGGGGACTCAGCAGGCCAAACAGAAGAGCAGGACAGATTGGCGCCTGGGGATGAGCGCGTGCAGACAGTGCTGTGAAACATTTTAATCTTTAGGAAGCCTGTTTAGACCAAGTGAGCAGGACTGCCTCTGTGGAAAGCAGGATTGCTCATCCTTTTATGTCTCAGCCGCATAACATTTTCATCCTGCAGATACAGAGGCCAATGGACAAGATGCAAGGCCACTGCCCGGCATGGGGAAGCGACCTAGGCAGAGAGCTCGTCAACCAGCGGCATGATTTGGTGAGACTGCTCTGCTTGGGAAGAAAAGCATCAGCCAAGAGGCAACGTGGAGCCAGGGAGGTGGATACGGTTGAGAATGGTGCAGGAAGAGAGGAAACATGTAGATGCTATGGCCAAGTCAGCCACCACCAGCTCTGTCATTTAACTACTGTGGGCCGCAGTTTTCTCATCTGTCAAATGAGGACACAGGATGCCCCTCAGTCCTTTCCATGAGTCAATTTTCGTGGTGAGGTCCTAGCCCAGCAAGCACAAATGCTACGTCAGGAAGGTGTTTGAGTTATTTAGATCGATTCCTTTTGGGAACAACTATTAGGCAGTAAAAAAAAAAAATGACAGTTGGATTTTAAGTGTAAAGCAGACCCCCCAAACCAGGCCGACACATATCTTGGCGTAAATGGTTTGAGTATGCAATCCACCATCCATCTGGCTGTTAATACAATGACATCTTCTCTTGTACTTGTCAGGATGCTCCCAGAGAAAAGGGCCAGAGGCCACCCCTGTCCTAACACTCCTCCTCAGTAAATTTACATGAAACTTATGAAGAAACTTAAGAAAGGCTGAGTCTCCAAATCGACAAAATCCTCTGAAGAAGAGTGCCCATTATCTGGTTGAGGATACTCTTTAATAGTCACTGAGATATCTGAAGAGCAGTTAGATACAATTTCCCCAGCTCTTGCACTGAGAACACTCCAGGTGTTAGCATGACAGACACAAGAGGGTTTTGGAGACAGCCCTGTTGGACGGGAATTCAAAGGAGCTGTCTGTGGGGAGGAGAATCTCGCTGCTCACCAAGCCCAGGCCAGGCACCTGTACTTGGGTCTTCTCACTGCTAACCTACCATCTACCAGACAACCGTGCTCGAGTAACCTGACCTCCTGGATGACTCTGCGCAGGTTCTGGTGTTGGGAGTGAATCACGAACTGCAGATGCGAGATCTGCTCCTGGAGAAGGGAGATCTCCTTCTGAAGATCCTGGCAGCTGGAAAGGCAAAGGAAAAACCGGAGGAAAAGATTCACTAATGCATCACATGCTGTTATTTTTTGTTTGTTTGTGTTTACAGCTGTGCTGCCAGGTTCTCCTCACTCGCTACCCTGCTACTGGGCATCCTGTGAGTTAGATGCCCAGGGCCCCACACGCTGCGCAGGACACACTGAGGATAAACAGCCACGGGGCAGCCTTGATTAGCTCTGATATGCACTTGAAGAAGAATGTCGGTTCATGTCAAAAGCTCCTTTCTGGCTGCTTGTGACTCTCCTCCCACCAGCAGGTAGTTGAGCCAAGTTGTACTGAGCCAGGCGAAGCACTCGCATATCTAATCCGGCACCTACAGACCTAGCACCCAGCAGAATGCACAGAATTCAGGGGGAATAGCAGGGTCAGAGGATGGGGATGGGAAGGAAAATACGTATATGTATATCTATCAGAAACCGATTTCCAATGATACAGAGTTGGTATGTGTTATGAATTGCCTATGTTTTTCTTTTTACTTTTTGGCTTCCTACTTTTGGTAATTCTGCTACCTGTAAGTAGGGCAAGGGGAAAGGGGGGGATTAAATTTCAGATAATATTTGGAGTGTACAGCAACCATTGTGAAAAAAGATGGATGAAGTTTGAATTTAGGTTATTCATACTTTCCTAAAGCTCTATTGAGGTAACTAAAATTGACTGCACAGCTTTTGAATATTTCTCTTCTTGTCAATATTATTTGAGTTATGAGGCAACATGCATGGTGACAAGACCACCAAACCTGGGAGCACTGAGACTTTGAAGTCATACACTTTTCTAAACCTCAGTATAATAGATATAATAATTCCTACCCCTCCTACTTTACAAAATTGTACTATGTAGACTTAAAAGATAACGTGAATGTACTTTTGGAAAATGAGCTCTTTACAAAGTAATACATTAATATTATTTTCACTTATTAAGGTTTTACAATTAGTTGCCAACATCCAGTGCAATCACCATTCTGTTTTTCATAGCCTCTCAAATATTACAAAGGCCATGGAAATCCATGTGACTCTACAGAACATGTTCTCATTAGAAAAAAATAGTCTCCATTTGTCTCACATCATGCACTAAAAATTGCTTCTCAGACTTAATATGCATTGAGGATCTTGTTAAAATGCATATTCTGACCCAGAAGGCAGGGGTAGGGCTGGAGACTCTGCATTCCCAGCATGCTCCGGGTGCTGCCACTGATTTTGCCGGTCTGCAGACTGCGCCCCCGTGCTTGGAGTGGCGCAGCACTAAACCCCAAGGTTGTCTCAATAGCTTTAGTAACAAACACGGCCAACTTGCAGTATTGAAGATAGCCTTTTAATTCTTTTCCTCCTTTGGTTTTGCATGAAAAGACTTCAAAAAGAGTTTGCTTTACTGTAGAAAAACATTAACTTCTATAAAACCATAGAAATCCTTGCACAAGTACAAATGATATATGGTAGTCATTACTATTTATCCTATGAAATTAAATAACTTAAAACACACTATGATTACACAACATACATGTCACAACATACATGTAAGCTATAGTTCATTATTGATCACAGCATAAAAAGTTAAAACAATCTAATGATCATCAGTAGAAACCTGATTAAGCAAATTATGCTATGCCTATGCCATTTTTATTTTACATATACCTCTATATCACGGAGACAGGCCAAGAGACTTGATTTATATCAAAGATGATTTTGCAGAATGTTATAAAGAGACTGGTCTTTTCACAAATGGTACTGAAACAACTGGATATTCATATTTAAAAAAAGGGAAAGAATCGATCTTTTCCTTGCCACATAATAAAGAAAAATCACATGTAGGTTTTGAATACAAATGGGGATGCAAAGACGTTCAGAAGACAATATAGAAGAGCATCTTTGTGAATTTGGAATAAAGAGGTTTTTTTTTTTAAAAAGGCAGAACTAAAGCAGTATTGACCACAAACAGAAATAATGGTATGGTTGACCAGACAAAATTAAACACTTCTAGTCATCAAATAAGTGTGAATGGGAGGAGCCTCAGAATATTGGTAACACAGATGACTGATAAAGACACAGTACCCGTCCTACATACAGACCGTCTATAAACCAGTAAAACAGGCATCCCAGTAGGAAAATTAGAAACTGACATGAAGAAACACCTCACCAAAAAGAAGAATTGAAGACCGAAAATCAACACAGCACAGGAAGCCAACAGAAATGTGCCCCGCGGCTGGTGCCGAGACGGATCACTGCTCCGGGGAGGAGAGGAAAGAAGAAAGGAGTGCCAGACCCAGAGCTCCGCTGGGGAAGAACGAGAAAGGACTCAGGGTCTCAGGGTGCTCTGCCCAGGAGGCCAGCTGGGAAAATTCACAAAATGTCCTTAAATTCATAAACTGATGAAAAATAAAATTTCACAAAAATATTAAAGGCAGGTATACAAAATGATCTCACTGTGTCCTGTGAGGACCCAGCACTCGAGAACCACAGGGAAACACGTGGTTTTAGGGTAGTGGGGCAGGGAAAGGGGTGTAGATATTACGCTCCCCCAATACAAAGCTCAGGAAATTCCCCTGTGTTCCATGAAAGTATTACCATAAAAGTCACTGTAAATAAATAAAAACCTGAAATAGCTCTCCAGATGGAAGAGAAGTATTTGCAGAAGCCCTCTTGAAAACACAGGGCTCGCTGACTTACCTGCGTTGGTGTACTAGACAGGGAGGGACTAGAGGAAGCGGCAGAAAATCTCTCTTAGGATTGCTGAATACATATGAAACCTCGTCATCCATTTATGGTCTCTGAATATGAGACTCTACCTCAATAAGCTGCCATTAGAGCTCCCTTTAATCTTTGCTATTTATCTTTCAGTGAAAGCACTCAGTCTTAACAGAAAAGGACTAAAGGAAACAGCTGGCAGAACACGTAACAAAGGCCAGGTCTGGAAGAGAACAAGCTCTTCTAACACAGGTCTTTATCTAGGATTCATGCTTTGTCTCCCAGTGTAACACACAAAGTAAATGTTGAAGTTAAAACAGAATTGAGTGACTTCCTCTGGGAAGATGTAAAAGATGTATTTTTCCCTATGATTCCCATTAACATGAAGATTATACCTAAACAAGCAAGAGAAGACTCTGGCAAGTGGCGAGGAAATAGGAGACAAGCTTGGGACCTGGGAATCCAAGAACAACACAATGGTGACTTCCCCGAGTTTTCTTTTTGCCTCACAGTTCCCAGACTTGGAGCTGAAAAAGTCCCAAGCCTGGAAATACCAAGGGGGCAGACACAAAAAAAACCCTGCCCCCCTGCCTCCCAAAGAGGAAAATCTTGGCCCTGTGAAGAAAGGGTTGAGGGTCCTGTCTTCCATCTGTCCTCAGGGAGAGTGAACAGGGCACCGTTTCTGGAATTCTTCCTGTTAGATTCCTTAGCATTCAGGAAAGAAAGTCAACCCTATCTTTACTTGCAGAAATGTGCAAACGAGTGGCTTTCCCTTTAACTGGTAACATGGGATGATCATGGAGCCTGCACTTGGCAAAAGGCATACCCTCAATCCCTCCGCTGGCCAATGGCAGGCAACGACTTGACCAAAGAAGACAGCATTCACGGAGTTCTGTCTCTCCGTCCACTCGTCAGGACACTTTACAATCTGCCTTTGTGCTAAGCGACACCATCAGGGGATAGCATTATCGAGCCTGGCCACGCTGCCCACTGTTCCCCAGTTATAATGACTTTGGTTGCCATCGTGCGATCCTTTTTTAAAGGATATTCTGAGGTATAGCTTCCGTGTGCATTATAAGGATTCAGTGCAAGACATTCTTCAGGGCTCTCGTTATGAGCATAACTTGGGAAGTTTTTTCTCTGGCCTGATCGATATATTAAAAAGAACTGGACTTCTCCCAAAAAACTGACTGGCTTTAGTCAAATGGACATCATAAACCACGAAACCAGTCATAATTTCCTCTTTGGACTGCCTGCCAGAAAATGTAAAACTGAGTGGTTGCCTTAGCAGGTACATAGCACCTTACGGTAGTTTTGTGGGCCAGCCTCGTTATGTGCCTGTTCTTACCTCTTCCTGACTTCGTCATCTAACCTATTTCCCATTTAATGAATCATGTCATACTTTATGGAGTTTTAATAAACGGCCTTACACTTTCTGAGCACTCTGAAGACATAAATACAGAATTATAAAGGAGATGGATAGCATGAGGATGGCCATACACAATCCTGAACACAGCCCTTTCCAGTGTTCACAGAGTGCATTTATCACCAGAGATTTTTGCATTATGATGTTTACAGAAATGAAAATTCCAGAAGAAATGAAAAGGCCTAGGTAAGGTACTGAGATACAAGAACACCATAAAAGCAGGAGTGGAACTGCGGGGTTGTCCAAGGATGATGCTACTGCTTCTGTGCACGTTATATCTTGCCCCGGCGTCGGGAATATGACTGACCCTATGTGGAATCCCCACTTAGGAGAGAAGACGGTGAGGCTGGTCACATCCTAGAACGTCTGTGAAGCCATACAAGAATCTTCTAGGATCTACAGTGACCTCAGATGGCCTGCTCTTCAGGATCTAATGTTTATTGGTGTGTTATAGTGGCTGTCACTGAATGTGAGTGCCCCAGGGAAGAGGAGGAAACTGAGGATCACAACCACAAGATCAAGGTGGAAGAATAAGCTAAGACAAGGTGTAGTCTTTCCAGTAGCAGAACAAGCCCAGGCTCTGCGATGACAATCAGTGAGGCAGAACTCCCAGCTCTCCCGCTGGCTTGTGAGAGGCTGAGCAATCTTCACGAGCCACTTCACCATTGTGAAGCTCTGTTCCCTTCCTGAAGGGTCCATGGAAGGATTAAATTAAACAAGGAACCCAGAATTACGCTACGAACTGAAAGGCACTCTACACGCTCCAGTTAGCGGTGGTGGTGACTGGGAGGATTAGCACAACACATTATGATAAAGACATATCCATATGCAAGAAAGAAACCTGTCATTTTCTTCTGAATTATAAAAGTTGAGTTATATCATTCCCCGGAGGTGTTTTTTAACATTAGAAGTGTCAAGTTAGAACCTACTGAATCTTCTCATCAAAATGGCAGAAGGAAGCAAAGGCCATTCGAGACAGTTGTGACACCTGCCAAACCCACCATCTCCGCCCAAGGGAGATTCAAGTGCCCGTGGCCCCTGCTGGGGACACAGGAGAGGAGACCCACGGGACTGCGTGTGGGTCCCTGCCCAAGGTTATTGGTTGTTCAACATGATCAACCCGCCCTGTATGGGAAGGAGTATGAGGCCCATCTCATGTTCTGGAATCTGAAAGGAAAATACAGAGACTATAAACCAACTGGTGACAAAGGGGAAAAAGTTAATGAATCATGTAGGAAGAACAAGAGAAGAGCGAAACTGCGCATGCCCATGACTGATTGGGAGCGACAAAATACTCTGGCTTCTAATAACCGAATTAGGGGCCAAAGGGCAGCCCCCGTGTTCCCAGAGGCATAAGCTCTTTATGGCCACATCCCTCCAGGCTTAACCTAGCAGAGCCATCTTCCTTTGTGGTGGCTTAACCACGTCCCTACTGCTTGGACCAGAGGAGGCTGATTCACACCGATTCACAGTCTTGTCTCTTAGAGAAGGGAGTGCCAGCTCAGAACAAGCAGTAAGATGAATACCTGTGATACTTACCAATCTACGAAAGGTGCCTAAGCCTGGATGTTCACATGCTATTTTGTAAACACAAAACACCCATCCCCCTCAAGATATTTCTAAAACCTCTTTAAGAACTTTTGGAGAATTCTTTATAACCATTGCTCCTATACGATAGAACAGGAAGAATAGAGCAGTTTGTTTTTCAAAATGGCTACAGTTTTTTGGCTTAAAGACTGACAAAAACCCTATTATCAATAAAATATCATTTTTTAAAAGAAAAAAATCAAACTCAGACTGTCTGGACTCTTAATGGAAGGCTCACGTGTACCAGCCTGGAGTTCTACAGCATGAAAGTCTTCTGTTTAAGAAAAAAAATAACATAAGTGAAAGATTTACTTAGAATTAAGTTATATGTAAGTCATTCTAAAGACCTATGGATGTCTTCCCCAGCGTTTCCTTCATTCCCTGCAGAAATGTGCAGCACTATGAAACTCCCTTAGAAGTTTACCTTCTGGGGCTGTCCTCAACCTTCAGAAGGACTGACCCGCCCACGGGGGCCCAGTTTCCCTGAGCCCCTGTGCACCCCGCCCCTCCCCCACTCTTCAGTGGGTGGGGAAGGGCAGGCGTACAACTGTTAATGCTAAGAGTCCTCCCCATTCCTGTACTTACAGGCCTGCTGTGCCCGGGGAGAGAAAAGATCGCAGGAACTGCCATTGCTTAGGGGGTAGATTCACAAACCTTTTAGCATGTGCAGTGCTGGATCTGAGCTGCAGCAGCTTGTTTTCCAAAGACAGTTTTCTTTCTAGCAGTGTGCTCTTTTCCTAGGAGAAAATAAGATACAATTTTTGCTTATACCTTTCTCTCTCCTCTTCTCTCCCCTCTCCTTCCCTCTCCTCCCCTCCCCTTCTCTGCCCTCCCCTCCCCTCCTCTTCTCTCCCCTCCTTTCTCCTTCTCCTTCTCTCTCTCTCTCTCTCTCTCTCTCTCTCTCTCTCTCAATACGAGTATAAGTGGTAAGACATTCTTGTAAACTGTTCACAAAAGATGCTTCTTGCAATCACAGAAATACTATCTTCAGCTAAAGAGGTAACTTTATGGGGGGCTCTTACAACTGGCCCCAGTAAAGCCTCCCCCGTGCAGTTTCCAGGGAGCTCAACATCAGGGTGTCTTCGCTGGCCATCTTCACCCTCCTCACCTGCCCGGACAGCCTTTGCTGTTCCTCCAGCGCCTTGCTGACACAGGGCCTGCTCAGTGAAAGGTCCCCTGCCTCTCTCCACCCCACTCCAAATGCAGCCCCCCCACCTCACTGCTACATCTCTCGGCACTGGCTCTCCCGCCATTGCAGGGGGTTCTCCTTAGACTGAGTTGTCGGGATCCAAGGATACCATTGCCCTCAATGTAACACCTACCTGCTCACACAGCAGAAAAGTAGTAGCTATATTTTTAGTGAAAGGTCAAGGTCACACATGATAAAGTCTCTTCCTGATTAGGACGTAAGAGAAATAACACTGAGAAAGAATAAGCCTCAATGTCACTATTAAGCCAACCTCTTTCCATCCCAAAGGAAAAGAGAAAAGTCTATAAGGAACCAAACTGGGATGACTGTGTTCTTTTTTATATTTGATGGTCAGAAAAACATTTTTTTTACATTGCTGTTCAAATCCCTTCCTGCTGCAGTACTTCCGTGGGTGAAATACAAGGCAAGGCTGCACGGCAAACACATTGGCACAACTCTGGACAAGTACTGAGCTGGTCTGGAAACTTGGTGGCTGTATACTTTTTGCCAAAGCTTTCATCACTCTGGGCCTTCTCGCCGCTAATGAAAAGCAACCCAGGCTTAGAAATCAAAGTAACGCACAGCATGTGGTTTGCGTGTCATATTGGGTCACTGTTTAATAGTCCAACCCGGGATGATTTAATGCTCTTGGAGAATTTCCCTGCGTTTGATTTTTATTATTTATTATTTGATTAGAGCCGAGGCCTCTGAAGTTGAGTGTTAATTTATAGATGCCCGCCGGTTTGAAAAGATAATCCCAAAGGTTATGGATTAATTGCCTGAAAGTATATTGACCAGCAAGGGATCTAACCTAGTAATCCTATCCCATGTGTCTTTTTTCAAAGGGACACTGGGCCGCTCACTAAAACGTGTCCTGCCTCCCTCCACCGCTCTCCAAACGCAACCCCCCTGGTCGGCTCTCCCTGGGCAACTGTTTCTCGAAATAGTTTATTTACATAAGTTTTACCATTTTACTGGTTCCCTCATTAACTCATGATTTGAACACCTGACATGTATTTCTTCTGTATTTGCATGAGTCATGTTTTCGGCTCTTGGGACCTTAGTAAGATGGGAATAAAACTCCTATACTGAAAGCTGGAATGATTGAAGGCAATACATGTGAAAGGCCTACAGACCCATCTGGAACATATTAAGATCTCAATGTATAAAAATCTCTGGGTGCCAAGCATGTCATATCTTATGTGCTGTTACCTTTAACATGTATACTTTTTCAAAAATTTTCCTGTAGCATAATTGTGACATAATAGTTCTTTCAGTATTTGACCCTAGTTGTGGTCAAATTATTTCTGAGGGATTATTTCTGAGGCACATTTCTGAGATATGCCTTGTAAGCCTATTGGGAAACACGTCACCGATACTATATTTTGAATTTGTAAGGAGGAAAATGGTGTTTAACAAGCATCCTTCTTAATGGACTTACTTTTGAATAGTGGATCTTTATAACCACGGTGCAAGCAGACCAGAAAGTTGGACATGTCAGTGTTCTGCCTCGGCGAGCGGTCTTAACGCTTTGTGTTGCCTCTTTGGCAACACAAAATCACGCTAGACCAGCATCTCAGGGACAGTGCCTTCCAGGAAGGTAAAGGAGTCCACAGCGCCACCCAGTGGGCAATGCGTTCTTCCCACACTGCACCTCTGGGGAGCTGAAGCATCCCTGGCCCTACTGATCAGAATAGAGCCGGCACCCGCACCGATTTAAATTGTGGCTGAATATTAACATCTCAATGACTTAGGAACCAAAGATTCCGTTTTTATCCAGCATCAAAGAAGATAGGGGAGTAATGGAAAGGATTGTAAACTGGCAACTGGACGACTGTGGAGCAGGTCATTGTTCGCACCGTCCTCATTTATGAAAACGATGATGGCAATCTCAAAAGCGCCATTGAGCTCCAACATTCTAATAGGGCTAAATCAATGACACTAGAAAACAAATACGATGCAACTGAATTGCACTGCTTGCAAAAGGAACATATGCCGTATTAAAAGGCTCTTACTAGGCGTTTTTGCTGGCTTATCGCTGTGTTTATGGAATTCATTCTCGCCGCATCCCTGATTGAAGTGGGACAGATGGTGAAGGTTTAAGTAATGTGTTCATTACCAGACCTCATGCCACTAATGGCTATTTACTGGTGAGTAGAAAATGAATCCTTCTCCAGGGGGACACCCACTACCAGGGCCATATTTATCAACCTTTGTTGTGTGTGTTCATTTTTAATTTTCACTTCCTTGTTGAACTCTTGTTTTTTTCCTATCAGCACAAAAGTCTCAGCACCCCCTTCCCTCAGTCTGACACTCGCACTGCACCAGAGCAAACCTTCATCACAGCCTGCAGTCTCAGAATCTCCTTAAAACCTTCATCACAGCTTACAGTCTCAGAATCTCCTTAAACCAAGAGGCTGTTGCCCTGCTTTGCACCTTGAAGTTTCATTTATTTGCACTTTTGTTTTATAAACATAAAGTACCTTTGTGCTAAATATCTTTTAAAAAATTCTGATACATTGCCCTTCCAGTCCCTCCTCACCATCCCTGCCTCCCAGACATGCCAACAGACTGCACTCTAAGGAGTCACTGAACCGGAATTCTGGAAGGCCTTGCTGAACCGTGCAGCACCTTGTCCGCTCGCTCTGTCACGGCACTCCTAGAGACGGCCCACCATGATGGGTCCACATCGAGACAAGTGCTTGCTCACTGCTTATCAAAAAAAACCCTGCCAGAACCCGAGCCACTTCATCTCTCACTGGGGTACATCCGCTGTCTTCAGGAGAGGGGGAGCACCCCGAAGCAGCCCTAGGGTACCCCAGCTTTCTGACATCGACTCCCATTAAATGCAAATTCCCTTGGGGTTTCTGGGAAATAAAAAGTGTATTCCACTGTTCCTTCACTAATATTTGGGGACTGCCAGCTGGCTGCTAAACTGGACCCAGTGTCACTGGATTTGAGGTGACTGCAAGTCTCCATTTAAATGTCAAACTGGCTAATCAAGCTGTTTGGCTAAATAACTCTATTTGCATTCCAGAATTGTCTTTCTTTCCTAAGGCAAGCATTCTCGGTGCGTCTTAGTTGGTTCAGCTATTTATAACAGGGTAAATATTTTAACACTGCAGAATATTCATCCAAATATTGCAACTTCTCCAAAACATCCTAATTGTAAACTGTCACACTTGAGCACATCGTAGCCCAGTGACTCTGGTTCAAGTATATCACTCAGTGACCCACTATACAACACAGATGTGGCTGTATGTTATTGTTATTAGATTCAGTTAGGGTTGGGCTTATTTAATTTTCATAATTTACTCATAAGACATTCACTAAGATTACAAATTCAGCCAGACACACTGTGTTATAAATTCAATTCTTGAGACATATTTAAAAATTAATCAAGAAATGTGAATGCTGAATTGGAATGTTTTTGAAGTGACTTTTATTTATGAGTTTTCCTGAGTGACCAGCTCAAGAGGACTCATAAAATAAAACAAGGCAGAGAAGAACAGAGGCAAATCAAGGAATTAATACAATAAGTATTACAAATTTATTAGAAAATATTTACTAGAAGCCAGTGCCTATGTTCTTATCTACCTTCAAGTCAGATTCAGAGATGCCAATTTTCTATGAGTCTGTTTTGCTACTAGAAAAAAGAAACAGTATATCTTGAATTGTCTGAATTCTAACATTTAAGGCAAGTATTATTAAGTTTATGTGCTCCCTTTTCATATATATTTGGAGTGAGAGCTACTTAAATTTAGGAACACTGCAATAACTTTTAATGTATGTCTTTCCCGTTACTATTGAATACTTCCTCTACATTCTGTTTTGAAAGTTACAGTTTTATAGGATGTCTTTTCTGAATGTGAACTCTCTCTGTCCCAGTGAAGCCACAGGCTTCTACAAACCTACAGGGGGCCTGGGTGGCCCGAGGTGGGCACCTGCTTGACTCGAACACATAAAAATGCCGTGGCCCCAGGGGTGCACCGACTAGATCATGACTGGTAACAGCCGGACTTGGTGATCGTTCCCACTGTTTCCATCCACAGCCTCTCCGGGTTCCCCTTCTCAATCACACGTTTATTAAAAGGAGAAAGTGACAGACAGTGGTGACGTCGGTATTTGTATTTGTAAAGGTCAATTCCTATCCGTATAGAACGTATTATATATGTCAGGAAGGAAATTAACATCATTGAGTACTTCTTAAAGTTTTAAGAGTTGCAAAAAGAACTTCTCCTTCATGTTACCTTATTTATCTCAGTGGTTTTGGTCTTTTTTTAATTGCGGGAAGAAATCCCTGTTGGTCTCCCAGCCTTACCTTCTCCATTCTCTGAACAAGGTTCTCCAACGCTGTGATTTGATTGTGCTTTTCTTCAAGTTTTTCTGCAGCTTGGTTCAGATTTTCAAGCTGTTGTTTCAGTTCCTGTTCTTTTTCCAGTTTGTTGGCCTGTGGTCAGAAAACCAGTTGCCTGTCTGTGAATTTATTAAACCTGTAAAGATATTATCTTCTTCTACAATTTTCTGAGTAACCCCCCCACATTAATAATTTGCACTTGTTGTAGAATTTCCTTCTGAATTCAGTGTTTACTTCCAAATAAACCGGGTGGATGGCACCCGCCATCAGTTGAATGGAGAATTAATAATATATAAATTTTACCCCTGGAACATTTACATTTGTTGCCATGAAGCACACTAGCTGGCCTAGTATGAGAGAGAGAGACAAGGATTTAAGAAAAGCAACATTTTTGACCTTTTCGTCACAAAACTTGTCTAGAACAAAAATAAAATCTTGTATGTTTAAGAAAAAAGAAGTTTTATTTTTAACCCAAAGGGTCATAAAAGCAGAATAATTATCTCCGCTGCATACGGGCAGGTAGCAGTTGTGCCCAAGACCGTCTTCACCGGCTGCTGACAGGCTACACCTGGGCGTGTTTCAGCCAACTCCTACCTGACACGCACACTCACATCTGTGTGTGTATTTCAGAATTTGAGAGCGTACAGTTTAAAACCGGTGTCTGGCTTCCCTTGAAACAGCAGGTGGGCGTCCCTGCCAGGCAACCCCAGGCTGGGGCTGAACCCCCTGGGCAGGGACATGGGCAGCCCCGTCCCCCCGGCTCCCCACCCACACAGCCCCGGGCTCCACACGAGCCTGCTCACTTCCCTCAGGCGCCTTAAGGTGCCCTGCATGCCCGGGAGTTTGTGACCAGAGGTCCCACGGGTGAAGCAGAAAGGCATGTCCCCTATGGTAGGATTTCCCACTGTGCTTCCCAATGCGTTTTTTTAGGGCCTGAGTGGCGGAGACCCAAGCACCCAGCCCAGCATGGAGGAGCTTCCCAATTTGGTGCACACACACGCATGTTTTTTTCTTTTCCAGTCCTAGAACACATTCTTAAGATACACATTTATTGGCCCGAGGATACATACTTCGAATTTAGAAAGAAACAAAATATATGTGTGTGTCTACAACATATAGACACACACATATATGCCTGCATATCCTTATGTTTATATTTTTATTTTTAAAGTTGTGTTTACATTTTAATTTATGTTAAAATATGAAATGTATCATTTGAATGTATGTTAAAATAGTATGTTACCACACATGTGTTTTTTGTTTGTTTAATCTGAGAGAGGTATGCCAGGATCAAAAATATTTTGAAACCGTATTTATCGAGTCCAGCTCTTTCATTCTAGACGTAAGGGAATCCAAGTGCCGTGAGGCGGAGCAATGCAACCTCGGTCAGCTAGTCAGCCAGAGGCAGGACCCGAAGAGAAGGCGCTGGCCGGAGACCCCCGGGACGGTCCTGACTGCTAGGCAGGGTGGCGTGGCCCACTTGGCACGTGTGCTCGGCAGGGCTCTGGGCGAGGGTGCTGACGCAGCAGCGTGCCCACACCGGGGTGCCGGCTAAGTGGAGGTTGGGAGCAGACGGGCACCGAGGAGGTTCCTGCCCTTCCCAGGGCTCGCCGAGTCCCGTGGCCATCATTGTTTCACCTCTAACTCCTCAAAAAGAGGGTCGTGACCGGCTGGGGGTAGTTTTCCAGTGGACAAGGTGCCAGCTCAGTACCTGGAGACAGTGTTTTGTGTCCTCATGCTTCTTTCTAACCTCTTCAGACTGTGTTTCGTAGATTTCAAATAGTCTCTGGGCCACGTTTCTCAGAACTGCTGCCCCCGCTTCTCTGGAGGCTTCCAACTGGGAAGGAAACAAAAAGGTCACTGCACCTGTTTTGACATTTACAGTGACAAGGGTTTAAGGCAGAACAGGTTGGTGAGCAATTAAAAACACAGAGGCTGTAGTCGTCCCGTGTGCACCCTCGTGGACATGGACAATGGACGGCAGAAAAGGCACGGTTAACTAGGAGGAGGAAAGTGGAAACCGAGAAGCCCCTCTCCCAGGGGGCTGTTGTGCGAGGCCAAACCAGAGCTCCATGCACATCGGGGCCCTGCGTGTACAGACCTCGCCTTCAAAGAGTTCCATGGTGCCTGTTAGGCAGCGTAGATAGCGACCCAAGACAGGGAGGGGGAGGGGAGACATGTCTCACCCATTAATTCAGCTGTCCTGAGCCCGGCCAGATAAGATTGCCACGTGTTCCGAAAATCACAAGAAAAACTATGATAGTGTAGGAGGAGGGGAGCCTCTGAAATTCTGTGTGTTTCATTTCCACTGTCTGGGAAAGAGAGCCTTTGAAACTGCATGTTAATCCCAAGGTCTGGAGAAAGGAGGGCAAGGGGGACCTAGAAGCTGGCTACAAGCATCAAACCCATAGAATCCCAATGGTCAGGGCACCCGGACTACCCGGGTGCCTACTTGCAGCTCCGCGCTCCAGTGTATTTCATAAACAGACTCACTATCGTCTCTCACATGGATTCATCTCTTGTGAGCGAGACAAGAACTGGGGAGGGGAAGCCTCATAATGCAGGGCTCCCAGGTAACAGCGTCCGTCAGCGTAAACAGTTATTTGCAAACATTTTACCATCAATGTCCATGACAGTACTGTAAGATGTGTTTTCCTGAAATAGCAGTGCTTGAAACAGACAAGACTGGAGTATTAAGGGCAATAAATCTAAAGTGTCCCGAATCTTATAAGAATTTAAGCTGGACTTCCGGCCAAGATGGAGGCGTAGGTGGAAACACCGTACCTCCTCTCACAACCAAGATTAAGGACAACAAATATTTATAAACAATAACACAACCAGAACACAGAAAATTGAACTACGGAAGTCGACAATCATTCAACCCGACCGGTAAGAGGGGCGGAGTCGGCAGGGGGCGGAGTCGGCAGGCGGCGGAGAGGGAAAGTGGCAGGAAAACGTGGTGGCTGCCAGGCTCGGGAGCGCCAGGCGGTGTGGGTGGCGTGGAGCTTGCAGACCCCAGACACGGGGAGGAGACGAGCAGAGCACGCAGGGCACGCAGGGCAGTTGGCCAACCATGGACACACATTCGCGTGCAGATAAACTAGGCAAGAGCAGGCAGTGAGACAGACCGCACAGTACAGGGCCCCAGCGATGGGAAATAAAGCCTAAAAACACTGACTGAAAAGGTGCCGGGAGAGGCTCCCAGCCTCACAGGAGAGGTCGCCGGGGAGACCCGCAAGGTCCCGGAGTGTGCATAGGCCCGCCCACCTGGGAACCAGTGCCAGGGGGGCCCAGTTTGCTTGTGGAAGGCAGCGGAGGGGACGCAAACTCTAGAGAGCGCGAACGGACATCATTGTTCCCTCTCTGACCCCACCCCCACAGACAGCATCACAACTTGGCGACTAGGCTGCCCCGCCCTGGTGAACACCTACGGCTCCGCCCCTCATACGCAACAGGTGCCACCTGACCAAAAATGACTCAAACAGAAGAAAAGCTCAGAGTCCCAGAGCCAATACTTTTAAACAAGCAAGAGATAGCCGACCTATCAGATGCACAGTTCAAAGCACTGCTAATCAAGATGCTCACAGAATTGGTGGATTTTGGTCGCAAATTAGATGAAAAAATGAAGGCGTTCATAAGTGAAATGATGGAAAATGCACAGGGAACCAGTAGTGATGGGAAGAAAACTGGGACTCAAATCAATGGAGTGGACCAGAAGGAAGAAACAAACAACCAAGCAGAAATGAATGAAGAAACAAGAATTCAAAAAAATTAGGAGAAGCTTAGGAACCTCCAGGACATCTTTAAACGTTCCAACATCCGAATTATAGGAGTACCAGAAGGGGAAGAGGAAGAGCAACAA